>PVIW01000344.1:0-186231 GCA_004026585.1 Noctilio leporinus | reverse complement strand
GGAGACAGGCCAATTAAGGCCTCAAGACCACCTCAGACCCCCACCCTGATAGTCAATCACTAATTACCATCTTGTCTTCTGTGCCCGGGCTCGCTTGTTCCGCTATAAAAAGCCCTAGCTGTAAGCGACAGGGCGCCTCATGAGATCGAGGCCGCCCCTGCGCAGGTCTGTTGTTTGGCCAATAAATAACATCTTTGAATCCCTGAAAGTCTCCAGCGTTTGGTGTCTCGCTTTCGTCTGGATATAACAGGGGACCCACAAGGCATGAACAAGATCCATTCTTTGAAAGCTCAGAGTGGGAACCAAGTAAGTCACACTGTGAGAAAACCCAAAGGGAATGGGGAGTGGGTCATAGTCACCCAGGGGTGACACTTCCTCCCCACCAGCATGCACTGAGAAGGCTGCTGCAGCAATTTGACGGGGGAGGTGGCAGCCCTCCTGCATGTCCTGCCTGCCTGGCGCTACCAGGATCCCAATTCTGTAGAGGACTCAGCAGCAGGAGGCAAGCTGGGTCCTGCCTGGGCACCACAAATAATCATTCTGAGGGGGAGGTGGAAGTGGGCATGGCTCTGGGGTTAGGTGATCTTGGGGGTGACAGGCTCCTCAATGACCTTGAGGTTTCATCTCAACCTCACCCCTGGAGAAAAGCCTCTGCACCTTTCATCAGTGCCTTCTCTTCCCTTAAAAGGCATTGTTTTCAAAAGGCTAAGTTTTCAAAGCAGCCAAAGCTCTTCATTATAGGAGCCATTCATTTCAAAAGGAGCTAAAGCCTCCACTGTGGAGTGGAGTTAGGGCTGTGATTCCTACTTCAGGTTCCAAAGCAGCGACAGGAGGTGCTGTGGGCAGAGGTCTGGATGGGGAAGGCTCCCTCCCTTTCTGGGAATAAAGATAAAGCCCCAGAGACGGGCACAAACCACCTCTGCACCCCCTGTCAGAAGCAAAGGGCTATTGACAGCTTCCAGCCTACCCCTGCTATTCAGATGGGGATACTGAGCCCTGCAGAGGAGCAAGGGTGACCCCAAGATCATGTGATGAGGCAGTGACTCTCAGCCCAGAGCTGGGACCAGGCAAGGGGCAGGCCTCAGCTCCGGTCCCTGGCTTCATCTCCACCAAGTCTGGATCCTGCTCGAAGGCCTCCTGGCCAGCCACCACCCTTATTCTGGATTCGTTGCTTTCACAGTGGGCCTTAGTCTCCCACAGCTACAGTCTCTGGCTTTTCAGAGAACAGGAAACCAGGGACCCCAGATACCCCAGGGAACCCAGGCATGCAGAGGCCCTGGGCCAGTCAGGCAGGGCCCACCTTCACAAACATCTTGCTGCCCTGGGCCTCCAGGCCAGGGCGGGTGGGCGTGCAGTACACTGACATAGACTTTCGGTCTCGGGAGAACTCCAGGGTGAACTCCTTCTTCATCAGCTGATGGATGACCTGTGGGGCCCAGGTGGGTCAGGGCGTGAGGGGCAGAGCCAGAGGCTGGCTGCTTTCTCACCAGCTGCTCAGCCCCACAAAGAGCCTCTTGCTCCCTGTGGGTTGGAATCTCTCCTCCTCGAACTCTGGCCTTTGAGGCCTCCATGCCCCTCTCCAGCCCAAGAAATGACACAAAGCTGCTAATTCCTGACCCTGCTGTGCACTTCCAACTCCAAGTCTTTGACCACACTCAGCCCTCTTTTCCTCCTAGCCAAGTATTACTAGGATCTGGGGTCCTTCCCTCTCCCAGAAGCCTCCCAAGATTCTGTTCTCCTCTCTCCCTTCTCCAAATGCCCCTGAGAACTCAGCTATGTGACCTGTGGCCTAAACCCGCTGCCCTGCTTACTGCGTTGCAGGCGCTGGCTCGCTCCACTCGGGACAGGGTCTGCAGGTTGGTGTCAAACACGTTCATCTTCTCCACCAGGCAAATCAGGGCTGTCTCTGTGGCCTCTCCCACCTTCTCATACACACCCTTGGCCTGGAGGGTACAAGGAGTCAGGAGGAGGGTGGCTACGAGAGGGGTTCCCAGCCTCACCTCCTACTCACTCACTCCCTGTCCCATGGAGCTCCCTCTGCCAGTTATCTGTAACCCCTTTTGCACCAGACCTGTGGGCCCTTCTGAGCCCAGCTAGCCCAGGGTTTGGGTGGTGCTTGGCACTGATGTTCACCACCCTTCCAACACTCCCTTCTCTGGAGACCAATGGCCATGCACCCACCCTGTCCTCTGCCTCGCTGTTTGCTGGCTCCTTCTCAGCCTCGTTCCCCAGATTCTTTCCTCACTCTACATCCTGCTATCATGATCCTGCTCCTTCCCTCCGACTTTCTCTCACTGAGGCCTCAAGTGCCCCCTACCTCCATCACGACTGCCAGTGCCCACCTGGCAGAGATCTCTCTCTGAGTTCCAAGCCCACCTATCCAATTGCTGCCTGCTGGACTTTGTGCTCTGGGAACCCTCAGGCCTCCTCTCCTCCCCCTATACTTGCCACTTTAGTAACAATCCCAGCCTGGAGGGCCACCAGAAGCTAATTCTTTTTCATCTAGCCAGTTACCAAGCCTGAGGATTTTGGTTCCTTAAGTCTCTCTCTGACCCAGGCCTTCTCCCATTTTCCTGAGGCCCCAGTCAGCATCTCTCTGGCCCCGAGTGATCACAGAGGGCTCCCTGGCTCCAGTCTTGCCTTGTCTGTCCCATCCTCCTTGCTTAAAACCCTTCGGTGGCTATCTGCCAGCCTCAGCTTGGCACGGGGCCTGACTTGGTGTGGTCCCGTTATTCCCTTCAGACAGGAGTCTCCCACTGCATGCTCTACTCCACTGCTCCACCCGCAGGGAAGAGCATTCACCGCCTAAATCACATCAGGCTGGTATGGTCCGCTGGCCTTCTCTGGGCTGTGCCTTCTGCTTTAAACACCCTCACTAATCCTGTCCCCCAGCCCTTCGGTTGCTTGCACTCCAGTCTGCCACAGTCCAACAGCCGCAGGGCAGCGCTCTGATTTCAATCGAGAAAGGTGGAGGGTGGAAATCAGGGGGAAGGATAGTAGTAGGGGGGATTAGGGGTGGCAGTTCTTCTTGGGTGTGCCATTCCAAAAGGGCAGGTACCACCAATCCTGGGAGCTTTGAGCCTCTGGGAGAAGGGTCTGCCCTGGGGGCTCGGGTACTAGGGAGATCATAAAATCGAGTAGAGGCCCACCTCGTTGTAGTCCAGTGCTGAGTCGTTGCACAGGGCACAGATGGTCGCCAGCTCCACCAGCCCATCAAACTGTCCGCAGCGCACCGGTTGCTCTCCCTGAAGCCTGAGGAGCCAGGCGGTCAGTACAGGGCCTTGGCCTCGCCCAAGGGATGTGCCCAGCCTTTTGGCCCCGCCCCCAGGGCCAATGGACACCTCTCAGAGCCCCGCCCACCAGCGCCCCCTCGCCCAGCACTCACACTTCGCCCTCTGGGGCGTAGGTGGTCCCAGAGATGGAGAACTCGTGCAAACGACAAGCACCAGCTTCTGCCTCAGCTACCACGAACATCTGTGGATGAGGAGCACAGGGTGTGCTGAGGGGGACCCTTGCCTCCCTCCTCCCTGGGGAGCCAGTCGGAATGAGCCTGACCCCAGGCTGGGGTCCAGTAAGCCGCATTGCAGGCAAGGCCTTCCCTTCCAGAGGGTCATGAAGGTCCAGTTGTTACAAGAGTCCAGGATGAGGCAGAAGCCCCCTCCTCTGCCCAGGTGTGTCCAGTTGGGACTTGTCTGTGTGCTCTAGACCCCTGAGGGGTTTATAGCAGACACTTCAATTTTCTGGGGGCTGCTCTGAGCTCAGCAGAGCCCTGCACGGAGGCAGGAAGCCTGGGTCCTTGCCCATTTTGCAGTGTGACCCCTGTTTCTCCACTGGTAACTTAGGGAGAAAGTGGGATCAGCATCCAGCTTCCTTTCCTTTCCCTTTGAGGGGATGAGTTCCTGGCCTCCAAGGGAGGAGATCACACCCTATTCTGGGGCACAGACCCCTCACGGGAAGGTGTCTGCAAACAGTGAGCTGTCAACTGCAGGGCTTGCTGGATCACCCAGCCCCTACATGTGCATGTCACAGGTGGGGGATGGCCCCTCCCAGGGCAGCCCATTTCCTGTTTGTCAGCCAGCTCTGCCAGGGAGACATTTCTTGCTTCCTGGAAACTGCCTCCCCACACATTCCCAAACTAAAGGCTAGCCCATTAGCCACAGGTGCTCCATAAATGTCCTTCCTTCACACTCACACAGCCTGAGAAGTCAGGTTTCTCAGCCCATTGTCCATCATGTAAGACCTCTACAACTTCCCTATACTGTGCTTTTCAAGTCTTCATTTCAGTCAAGAACCACTCTGTTCAAATGAAGCCTTACTAGGGATTTTAGCAGGTCAGGGGCTGCAGAGCAGCCAAGCTGCTGGTGCCCCCTCCCCTGCAGCAGCCTCTGTTGGGCTTCGATAGACTCAGATAAGAGCCTGGGTTTCCAAGGCCCAGTGAGCAGATTTTGGGAGCAAGGGTGGGACAGCAGCAATGGGTCGAGTCTCAATGAGTGGGAAATACACCAACAACCCCACCGCATCCCTCTGCCCTTGGGCCTGCTGGAGTCTTAGCCAGAATCCCTGAAGCATGTGGGCAGCAGGCCCAGGATCTGGGATCGAGTACCAGGGAATAAATAATTCCTGCCCTGGCTCTTCCTAGGTCACTGGAGCTGGCATATCTGATGACAGGCACTGACCACAGAGAGTCATGGTACAGCAGGATAAAATCCAGGTCCAGGCTCAGATGCCTCAAAGCTGTACTTGACCCTCTCCTGTATCCTTTATGGTTACCTGGCAGAGCTTACACATTCAAACTTCAGATGAGGAAACTGAGGTTCACAGATGGGCAATGACCTGCCAGGACTCTACAGTGACACACAGGTCCTAGTGACACATGTCCAGCTAGGTTTTGCTGCTCTGCCCCATGAAAACCTGAATCTGTTCCCCAACATGGGACAGCCTACAGGTTCTCTCCTCCATCCTCAGCCAACAAGGAGTCAGGGAGTGAATCAGAGAAGGGAGCCCGGCCTGCCGAACACCACACAGCAACACCAGTGGAACCCCAAGCTGCCCTTGGACACTCACCCGGCAGACAGACATCTGATTGGTAGTGAGCGTGCCCGTCTTGTCAGAGCAGATGACCGACGTGCAACCCAGGGTCTCCACGGAGGGCAGGCTCCGCACAATGGCGTTCTTGCGTGCCATGCGCCTTGTGCCCAGCGCCAGGCATGTAGTGATGACAGCGGGGAGGCCCTCGGGGATGGCAGCTACAGCCAGGGCCACAGCAATCTTGAAGTAGTACACGGCACCTTTAAGCCAGGAGCCGCCATGCACCGGATCAGCAAAGTGGCCGATGTTGATGACCCACACAGCCACGCAGATCACAGAGATGGCGTGAGACAGCTGTCGCCCAAACTCATCCAATTTCTGCTGCAATGGTGTCCGTTCCGGCTCCACGGCTGCCATCTGGCTTCGGATCTTACCCAGCTCCGTTTGCAGGCCTGTGGCCACTGCCACCCCTACTGCCTTGCCCGAGGCGATATTGGTGCCCTGGCCAAGGGGAAAAGCTGTTTACCATCTGGGCAAGAGCCTGGGGCCCCTGACTCCTTCAGGACAGGATAAGGCTCTTGTCCCTCTGCTTGTCTTTTTTCCTCCACGTGGCTCAGTGCTCCTGGACTTAGGCAGTTACGTAGCATTGAGTTATTGCTGTCATCCCCATAATAGCATCAGTTTTATGAAGGCAGGGACTTGGTTCAGCACTATATCACCACTGCCTAGCATGAGGCCTGGCACAAAGGAAGCACCTGGCCAATACTGCCTCTAATCAACCAGCACAGCATAGCACCAATCCATCAAAGTACAATCTAGAAATAACGCGGGCATGGAAGAATGTACTGACTGTAATCCCACGTAAACCACCCATAAATATTTACTGAAAAATCCAGAAAAGTGGGCCTTAAGTCCATCCATTCCCAAGGTCCCAGTACAGTCCTGGGCGGTCAGGACTTTTAGGGCCAGTGTAAGGGCCAGCCAGCCTTGAATTCTCATATCCCCTTCTGAAAAATGGTCCAATGGAGGCCCAAGAACAGCTGCTCCAAGAAAGCTAATAACTCAGTACCCCTACAGACAGGTGCACTGTGCTGAGGCTGGAGAGGGTCGGTGCCACGGGTAGCCTCAGCTTCTCTTCTGCCCAGATCAATGCAGCTCCCGTCCCCCACCTGCAGGCCCCTCAACTAAGGAAATGACCTGCCCTGCAGTTAGCCAGTGCATCCTCCTTCAAAAGCTCCTTAGTGACACCTGCTGATTCCTGAGCATGCCCCTTGGAGTCCCCTCCACACCCCAAGGCTTCCCTGGGTCTAGGCAGGGCACTGTCTTCAGGAAGAACTCTGGGTGAATATTGTTTTCTCTATTTCTGCTCACTTCTGGAGAGGTTCTCTAGACTGTTACAACTTGGGCCACTGCCCACTGACCTGAGCCACCCTCATCTGTGGCTCCCATGCACGGCCTCAGGCTGTTTCCAGGCAGCCTAAGAGCATCCCTAGTTAAGTCCCTCTGAGGCCCCAGGGGCAGATTATTCCCACGGTGGCTGTTCTCATCACCTCCCAGAAAACAGCCGGGGGTGGAGGTGGGGGCCTGGAGCAGTGACTTGGGGGTTGGTTTTCCCATTGGAGAAATGGACTATTCCTGCCATCCTTCACCACTTTAGCAACCCTCTTCCCTCTAGCAGATTCTCCACTGAGTGACTATAGGCAAACTCTACCCTTCTCAGTTTAAGGCAGGATAAACCTAGCCGGTAAGAGGACACTCTCTGGAGTCAGAATGTCTAAATTCACATCCCATCTCTGCCATGCACAGCTGTGTGACTTTAAGCCACTTTCTTAACATTTCTGTGCCTGTTTCCTTGCTTGAAAATGCAGGTAACAAGAACACTTATTTCAAAGGTGCTGTGGGGATTAATTTAAGTAAATTAGTACAGGCACAACCTCAGTAAACACAAGCTATTATTTGACTATAAGTTTGTATGTACTGTCAATAATTGATGAGGTTCTTCCTTGTTGGGCTTTAACTGATTCATCTAAATGCTATTCTTTTTATAATCATTGTCCAGGCAAAGACCAAAAAACTTACAGAAAACAGCATGTTCTTCTTGTCCTGGTTCACAGCTCTCGGATCTGGGACGGCATCTGTGTGCTTAGTCACGGACACTGACTCACCTGGTCACAGAATCAGAAATAAAAAGCCTGACGTGAAAACACCCCCATCCTCTCATCCAGCCCCCAATTGACACAGTCTCCGGACCTCACCTGTCAGGATGGACTGGTCCACTCTTAGTGTGGTGGACTTGATCTCGATGAGGCGAAGGTCAGCGGGCACTTTGTCTCCCACTGTGGAGGAAGAAAGGCTTTGCTGAGAGTGGCTTTGGGCACCACCCCTGAGAAAGCCCAGAGGGCTCCTGGGAACGAAGGCTGAGGCAGGGGAGCAAAGCCCTAAGTTGGCCCCTGGCCTATGGTCTCATCTGTCCCACAGAGTTAGGGCCCAAGTGAATTGGAGAGATCTACATATAGAGCTAGAAAGATGGAGGTACAGAGAGGAATGTGCTTACCAGCACCACACAATGAAAGGAAGAGGCCCCCAACGTACCTGCCACTTCCACGATGTCTCCAGGGACGATGTCCCGTGCGCGGATCCTCTGCACACCCGTTCGGTCAGCACGGATCACCTTGCCCATCTCAGGCTCGTACTCCTTCAGGGCCTCAATGGCACTCTCAGCGTTGCGTTCCTGCAGAACACAAGGCAGGCTGTGGTCTGTTCCTGCTGGCCCCAGCAGGCCATCCTCTCAGAGCAACCCCCTGGAGCTTGGGAGGGAGCTGGAAGCAGAAGAGCCTGCAGTATTCTAGGTAGAGGTCACACCCAGCAGCCCAGCCCCACCGCCATATCTCCCACCTGCCACACGCCCACGATGGCATTGGCCACAAGGATCAGCATGATGACCAGGGGCTCCACGAAGGCTGTGGTGGTATCCTCACCCTCCTCAAACCAGGCCAGGACCTGTAGGGTCAAAGCTGGTGAATTTGGGCTATGCTGTGGGCTGGGGTCTGCTCACCACTTCCATTGTACCCCAGGTCTCCTGTCTGCTCTCCTGCTTTGGTGAAGATACCCTGCGAGGCTGTGGGCTTGGGGAGGGCTGCTCTGAGAAGGCCTTGGCTCAGGACACCCAGCCTCTGTGGGTAGTGACCACAGCCCAAGTCCCATCCGACAACTTTCAGGGACATGGCAGGAGCATGAGACCTGGTTCAAGTCTCGTTCCCACCTCTTGGCCTAACTGGGTTTTTGTCACTCCCTTCCACTGCCTCAGTGTCCATCTGGTCCATCTGTACCAGCACCCTCTGGACTCAGAGATTTTTGGATAGACGTGTTTTATTTGTAAGAGCCAGAGAGGAAGAGTCTGCTGCACCATGGGCCCCTGCTAGTCCTCCACTCCAAGTCACCGTCCCCCTCAGGCTCTGCTGGGTGCCAGGTGGGAAGAGGGATCCTGTCCATCCTCAGGGTCAATGCTGCTCAGTCACCAATGAAACCACTGTCCTTACCACTACTCCACCCTGGCCCCAAGGCCCTGCGGGTCCGGAGGGGTCCGAACAGTGGGAATGGGGTAAGAGCAAAGAACAGCAGCAGCCTAAGGAGGCTGAAAGAGGTTGAGGACCAAAATCTCCTGTGGGGCACAGGGAGCCAAAGGACGGCTCTCAGCCAGAGTGATTCTGTTTCCTGGGAACATCTGCCAACCTCTGGAGACTTGCAGTGGCACAGCTGGGGGTGTCACCAGCATCTGGTGAGTGGAGGCCAGGGATGCTGGTAAATATTCCACAGTGCACGAAATAGTCCCCAGACAAAGAATCACCTGGTTCAAAAAGTCAATAGTGCTGAGGCTGAGAAACTGCGCTAAAACAGGAAGGGGCAGGGGCAGACACTCTGACAGCCAGGCTGGGACAGATGGTGGGGTCAGTGTGGGGGGCGGGAGCTGCAAGAAGACTTCACAGGGAAGCTGGCATCTGAGCAGGGCAGGGGTGGGCAGAGACCCAGGGATGCCAACAGCTGAGAGGACAGCCCTCTGTCCAGAGCCTGGGGCCTGAGCACTGCTCTGACCTGGCTTCCCCTTGCCCACCCGGCTACCTGATGCTGTATGACGTGACCCACTTACAAAGGAGACCAGGGCAGCCAACAGCAGGATGCGCACCAGAAGGTCCTCGAACTGCTCCAGCACCAGCTCCCACAGGGACTTGCCTGGGAACGGGAACACAGGGTGAGGCCTGGGCCCTCGACTGACTGACCTGCCTTCATTCAGAGCTGGGATAGCCTTGGAGACCACCTGGCTCCCTCCCCCACTTTCATTCAAAGGACAGCCTGAGGCCTGGAGAGGCATGGGTGGGCGATGCTCTGTGCTCAGTAGGGCCTCATTCTGTCGGGGAGGTGGGGGCCACAACATGACAGTGAATGGCCCAAGCATGTCATCTTGGACCTTGCAGCCCACCTGGCGCAAGCCTCACCTTCCTCACTTGGGAGCTCTGCAGGATCCAGCAGCCACAGGAGCCATGAGGAGACAAGAGATAGCTGAATTACGCAATGGGGCCTTGGAAGACACCGAGCAGCCCCTCCCTCTGCGCCCACCTGGACGCCACAATGGTCTGGATGCACCCCACAGCTTTCTGAAGTCACAGACTCCATGGTCTGAGATTCCATTCCCCTTGCCTCCCCCCACCCCCACCCCTACTCTGGCTGAAGAAGGTCTGGTGTGACCTGGCCCACCTTAGAGCAAGACCCGAGCCAGGAGAGCGCTTCCAGACCCTCCCCAGAAAACAGTGGGGAAACTGAGCAAACTGGGTAAGGGACCCCAAGGTCACTCAGCAAGTCAACGTCCCCCAACCCCACCCCTCAAATTTTGAACATTGGCCTGGGTTGCCTCTGACCGTTGGCTCTTCCCAGACCACCAGGATGAAGTCTGCAGCCCAGCCAGCCCCCTGAGCCGCACGCCACCCAGGTGCCTCCCCTGGACAGACCACAGCAGTCAGCACCCGGGCAGCGAGCAGCCTTGCCCGGCTTGGCTCCCAGAGGCCCGGCCTAAAAACCCTTGTTCCTCGCTCCTTCGAAGACAGACCCGCGCCAGTGGCACTGGCATTGCTCAGGAGCTTGTTCGGACTCTGAGGCCCCATTCCAAGCTGGCTCTCTCTTCCTCCTCCTCCTTCTTGACACACAGGCCCTTGTGTTGTCCACCTGTTGTTGGCTTGAGCACCCGCCAATCATTTTGTCCCCTGGGAGCCCTCTCGCAGACCACCTGCTGGGAGGTCTGGGGTCTGCACCCGGCCCCTGGGCCAAGCAGCCCACTGGACTGCAGGAATCCAGGAGGGAAACATATAACCTAAAAATACACTTTCTAGCATTTTCGCCAAAGTCCTATTTTAGGCAACGGCTGACATTTTCCGTGGAAAATGTAATCTCCAGTGTCCTGCATTGAGATTAAAATCAAACAGACTTTTTCCTCCTGATCTATTTAGCTGAAGCGAACAGGAAAGGTGGGGGGAAGGCCAGACCTGGTTTCTGGGCCAATTCTCCAATGGAGCAGGGTCCTTTAGAGGTCGTCTCAGCCCGGCCCCAGCGCCAGCCCTGGACCACGCCGACCCCAGGGCACACGTCAGCCTGATTCTGCCTTCACCTTTGCGGGTTTCTTCAGGGTTCCTGACCTCAAGGAGTGTATCTGTAAGTCTCGTTTGAACCCCTCCTGCTGTCTCCCTCACCCATCCCTGTCAGGCCCCTCATGCCTAGGTCTCCATAACCCTTAGGACATTTTTGTCTGGGAAGGGGCAAGGCCTGGGGTTGGGAAGCATATCATGGGGACCAGCTCTGGTGACCCTCCAGCTGTCCCCTCCCTGACTCTCAATTTCTTTGTCCACCCTTCCACGGGGGTCTCCCCTTCTGCTCTCTGAGCCACAAGCTGACCCAGGACCCACATTTGAGTGGTCATTAAGCTGTTCCCCAAATCCAGCAGGTCCCTGAGTAACATTTCATTCAATGTCCTTTCACTGTAACATCAATGAGATCTTATTTCTGTCAACTGGCCTGTGGTGAAATTGGTGGTGTTCTATGTCATTTTACCATGGCCAAGAACCCATCAACATTAGATGAGAACGAATGGCACTTCTGATTCTCCCACCTGGTAGGCACATCAAAGGACAGCATTTCCCGACCCCCATGTGACTTGTGAAAAGAAGGACCTGTGTCAGTTCCAGGCTGTCACACTGAATTAATTGCTGGTGTGATGGTGGAAGGAAGGGTCCCACAGCTGTGCTGTTCCTTCAGCGGCCACCAGCCACAGGCAGCTGCTCAGCACTGGGAATGTGGCTAGTGTGGATGAGTAGCTACATTTTCAACCTTACTTCATTTTCATTCATTTATGTTTGAGTAGCCACACAAGGCTAGTGGCTACTTACTGGGTGCGACAGTGCAAGTCAGGAGCTCTTGTCTGCTCTGCGAAGGCACAGAGTGTGGGAGACACGGCCCCCCAACAACCTGCCAAGGACATCCATGTACGCCGAGAGAGCGAGAAATGACTGTTTTGAGTCATTGAGATTTGGGAGTTGTTACAGCAGCATAGCTTAATTGATCCTGACTGATACCCTTTCTCCCCAAACCTGGTTTCTACCACAAGGCTCCCCTTCTACCCCCACTCACTCACTGTCCCTGGGGGTGGCTCAGCCTGCCATGAGGTCATAGCAGATACCTGCCCTGCCCATCCTGCACAGGCACACACATGTGTTCCTGTCCTGCTTGAGCAGCTGGCTCCCAATGGGGCTGTGAGCCTCCTGTGGAAGATGAGGGGCCCACCCTAACCTGAAGGACTGCTGTGAAGATTATCATTAATATTAATATTAATAAGAGCCCTGTTTACTGAGCACCTACTATGTACCAAGCAGCATGTCAGGTGCTTTACTTCCATTATCACCAAAGAGAAATGGGAAGGCACTGTGTGCTGAGCACATGGGAAGGTGCTCCCCAGTCATGTACAGTAGAATTGTCAGGGCTGAGTGGGTCAGCTGCCACGCTAACTCCTTGTGTGCATTATTCCCTGTGCTTCTCAAACAACCTGAGGAAGAGGGTACGATGATTATTCCCATTTTACAAAGCAGACAACTAAAGCCCAGAGAGGCTGAGTGACTAGCTCACAGTCACACAGCTGAGCAGTAGAAGTGGTGAGAAGGGTTTTGAGCTCAGGCTCAGGTTTGGGTTTGAGTCTGGCTCTCAAACCCCTGCTTAAGACGTCTTGCACCAACTGCTAGACTGTCCTGCCTTCACACCCTGGTCCCTCTGCCTCTCCAGCCAAAATTACCTAAAGAAACTTGGTGCCCATGTTGTGATTGTTGGGCTGGATGCTCTCATCTCACCAACTGGCTCATCCCCCTACTGTGGCCCCACAGCCACTAGTTAAAACCATCCCTGTCCACAGGCTCTGCTGTCCTCACAGGGGCTGTTTGGGGGTAACTAAGCCCTGCCAGCTCAGTCCTGGTCTGCTTCAAACTCCATCCTCCCAATGTCCTAGATGACCAACTCTCCTCTTATGTGACCAAGTCCCAGGGCTATGGAGCACCCTCCCAGGCCCTCTCCAGGCACCCTGCAAGATGCTGGGTCCCCTTTGCTATCTGACCAGGCTGCATGTAGGAGGGTGAAAGGGCTAAGCTAGTTCCCCTTAAAATGGTGGCACTGAGCCCTCAGCAGTGCCAGGTGCCCGGTTGTTAAATGGGGAGAGTGCTCCACCCTGCCCTCCTCTTGGTGCCATTACCAGGCTGCATAGGCAAGTCAGTCACAGGAGGTGCTGCTCCCTCCCCACTCCCGTCTGGGCCAGTGCAGGGGCCTGCAGTCCCCACTGTCCTTGTGGAATAGTAGACCTCTGGACCTCTCACTAAAGGCCACTCCCATGTCCGCAGGTGTCGGATGTGGGGCTGGCATGGGTACAGGTAAGGTATAACTACCTGTGGGTCCTGGGGAGCCAAAGAGGATGTGATTAGGGGAGCTTCATGGCTTAGAGCAAGGAGGCTGGTCCAGAGGGCTTGAGTTCAAATCCTGTTCTATCTGTTGGTAGTTTTGTGACCCCCGCTTTGTGCAAAATGGGGATAATCATAGTAACTACCTCATAGGGTGGTATGAAGATTAAATGGCACGCTATAGATAAAGCACTTAGAATATGCACAGCACACAGTACATATTCAATAAACTGCCATAATAGTAGTTATTAGCATGTAAGCTCCATGGCAGTAGGGCTTTGTTAAGTGCAATGTCCTTAGCACCTGGAACAATTCGTAGGTGCTCAATAAACATCTATAAATAGTCCTGACTGGGTGGCTCGGAGCGCCATCCTGTGCACCAAAAGGTTTTGAGTTTTAATTTCCAGTCAGAGAACATACTTAGGTTGAGGGTTCGATCTTGGGTTGGGGCATGTATGGGAGGCAACTGATCAATCTCTCTCTTGCTCTCTCTTGCCAATAAATATGTCCTCAGGTGAGGATCAGTGTTAAAAAAAAATCTATTAATGAATGACCCTGTCTCTGCCAGGCTTATGGACAGACCATCAGCGGCTCTCCCTGGCCTGCTGAATAAAGACCAATGTTAACCTGGCCTTCAAGGCCTTCCTAGATCTGCCCCGGCCTGCCCTTCCAGAATTATTCCCGTATCTTAGCATATGTCCATCCGTCTGCCAGCCAAGCAAAACACCTCAGGATTGCCACCACCTCCCCTCGTGTTCCCCTTTCAAGATTTTGCTGGGGCCATTCCTCCTATGCAGGACACCCTTCCCTATTACCTCATCTAAACCCAGGAAGGCTTCCCAGAAGACCCCCTCCCCTGATCACTCTGCCCTCCTCTCACTGGTCATCGGTACGGGGCTTGCCCCACCTGACTGGGGCACCTCCCGGGCAGGGAGGAGCTGAGTCACCCTTTGTCCACACCATACGGAGCTTTGCAGAATTGTTGACTCAGTCGCCCACAGCCCAGAGTCCGGGAGAAGGTGGGTACAGGGCCAGGGCTGTCCCCAGGCTCCACCACCACCTGCTCCCCTAACTCCCCCACCCTTGACTCCTTCCTTCTCACAACATTGGAAACTGGTATTTCAGCTTCTAAATGTCAATCCCAGAAGGGAGAGGAAAGTGCTCACCAAGATCTTCCTCAAAGGTAAATTTACAAAGCAATTAAATTGCCACTTGCAGAATAAGGAAGAGGCCCTAGCTGGGCAGCCCCGCCCAGCCCACCTGGCCTGCACAGGTCTCCAGGGCCCACCTAGAGTGGACGACCTGGCCGTGCACTGTAGGGGGCCTTGGGAAGCACATAGGCTCTCTGGGGCCCACAGCCTGCTTGGCTGATGTGGTACTAAAACACCCCCTGCGAAGGCTTTGCTCAGCACGGGTGTGCCAGCTGTGCTGTGGGCAGACTTGGCCCTGCCTCAGGAAGCTCTTGGTGCATGGGGGGGATCTGAGAGCGCAGACCTGATGCTGTCCCTGGGAGAGGGTGCTAAGCCTGCCCAACAAGGGCATGAAAACCAGGGTGAAGCCTGAAAGACCTGGAGCTTCCAAATCCCTGCAGATAAGCCATGCTCCCTCAGGTCCACTTGCCCCGTCACATCTGCAAGGCCCCAAGAGGGTATCAGGGTCCCATCTCTGCTCTCCTGAGGACACAGAGGCCAAGGAGGGACAAGTCTGCCTGAGGCTGGCAACTCAGATCTCTCTCCCTCCTCCTTCCTGCCTGGCCCTGCTCCACTTGGCCTGGTTTCTGTGGGCTTCCCAAGAGTTCCAGGGACCACGTGGGGCCTGTTCGAAGGGCAGGAGATAAGACCACAGCTGACAATGTTGGCAGGAATCTAAATCAGGACCATCTCTCCCACCTGGCAGCCCTGGGGCCCAAACATCCACAGGACAAATGGGCTGCGGAAGGCCCAGGAAGTTGGCTCCAGCCCCCATCACAACCCCTCCCCCTGCTCTGCTGAATAGAGACCACCCCTGGAGACCTCCCAGGATCTCTCCTGACTCCCACATCACTGGGCTTTCCCGGGTCCCTGGGTGCTGGCCCGTTCAGCTGGACATGTCCGACCCATTCCTGACTCCTGCTTTGGCTCACGTCCAGCAAAGGCAACGTGCAGCCCGTTCACAGACACAAGGAAATCAAATGGCTCCTAAATATATGAAAACATGCCCAACCTGACTTGGAAGCAGAGAAATGTGAAGTAAAACCATGAGCGGACACTATTCTTCCAGATTGGCACCGATTAAAATGTTCAGTAATGAACTGCCTTGGTGAGGTAGAAAATGGGCAGGCCAGTGGGTGCAACTTCATGGAGAGCTGTTTAGTAACAGCTGTCAAAAGTTAAAATACACCTGCCCTTTGGCCCAGCAATTCCGCTTCTAGGAACTTATTCTTTGGTGATATTCGCAAGGGTGTGAAAGGACATGGGGTCAAGGATATGCCTTGCAGCATGTGTGATTGCAGAGGCTGCGAACCCGAGCTCCCATCCAAAGCTGGGGTGAAGACCTGCTGGACGGAGCAGCCGCAGGATGAAACCCTGCAACCCCACTAAGAAGCCCAAGGAAGCTCCACATGGCACCACCTGCAGAGTGACGGTCACATGAGAAGCAGGGGTGAACAGTACTAGCAATCCACTCTTCTGCGTAAAAAAAGATCATAGATCACAGACCCATGTGAAAATGCTCAGAGTATCTTGGGAAGGAGACCTGAGACACGGAAACACTGGGAGATTGTGGTTGGAGGCAGGACTGGGAGACTACTGTGTATCTGTTCCCTTTCAAATGTTGTCCTGCATGCACATTTATATTCAAAAAATACATTTATCTGGCTGTTGTCGCTCAGTTGATTGAGCACCGGCTGTGAACCCAAGTGTCGCTGGTTTGATTTGATTCCCAGTCAGGGCACATACCCAGGCTGCAAGTCAGGTTTTCAGCTTGGTCCCCAGCTGGAGGCAGGTGAAAGGCAACCAAGCATACATTGATGTTTCTCTCCTTTTCTTCCTGCCTCCCCTCCCCTCTTTCTAAAAATAATAAACAAAATCTTTTTAAAAATAACAGATAAATAAATAAATGTAAAACGATGTAGAAAGCTCCTCCGCCCCTGGGAAAGCTGAGTCCTGGGCATCTGTGGGACCAACTCTGAGGTGGAAGGGCAGGATCCCCAGCCCCTGCCTCCTGCTGGCAGAATTTGCAAAGTTCAGGACTTAAGCAAATGACTTCTTTGTGGTTTACAGCGCTAACGACCTTGCAGGTGCTTAGATTCCTGGGGCCAGGGCAGGGGGCAGGGCCCACACACACACTAGTCCCTGGGGTGTTCCCCTCCATCTGCAGTTCTGGTCCACTCCACCATCCAGCTTCTGGCCCCAGCCACGCCCAGCCTCTTCTGCTACAAAGAGGGGTGGTTTGGTGTGTATGAACACTCACAAATGACACTGACATGGGTCCTGTTGTAGCCTCATGTATGATGGAGAAACTAGGGCACAGAGAGGCAAAGTCTTATCCAGGATCTTACAGTTATGAAGGGACAGAGCGAGGGTCCAACCCTTCATTGGCCCCACCCTAGAGGGTGTACCAGTAGAGAGACTGCAGGACACTGAGGTCTCCTCCTCAGGCAGGAGCTGAGGAGGGAAAGCATGAGGCAGAAACGGGCAGCTGGCTCCCCTCTCCTCACCTGGCCATTTCCAGAGCCTTGGAATGTTTCCTGAGGAAAAGCCATCAGGGACCCGACCGGAGAGCCCTGCAGAGCTAGGGCTGGGGGCAAGGCTGGAATAGCTCCTGCATAGCTGACCTAAGTCCTGGCACAGGCACCAACACCAGGATCCCAGAGACTGTAGCAACTGCGACCCCCTTGTACAAAAAAAGAAAGTGAGGCCTGCAGACAGACAGGCACCCAGCAGCAGCTCCATCACTTGCTCTGTGACCCTGGGTAAGTTGTCTGACCCCTGGGTGCCTCAGTTATCTCTTCTGTAAAATGGGGATGACAACAGTTGTTTTCGGTTAGAAATAAGAGATGAAAAGGGCTAAGAACAGAGTCTGGCACATAGTAAGTGCTCGATGAACATTAGTTTTTATTATTACTACTATGAAAGCACAGCGAAACCAGGGGAGCCATCAGTGGCCCCCTCAAATTATCCTAATGCACATACACTGATGCATACCCCCTATACACATCCAGCTCTGTGGACCTACACCACACCAACTTTCTTATTCACCACCCCACACAGATGCTCACTCAATGGTCTGGGCACCTTGCACAGACAAAAGAGCATGAGGAGAAAGAGCTACGGACTACCTCCTTCCCAGTCAGCCCCTCTTCTGCTGGATCAATAAACACATGGGGGCCACAAAGGAGAGGGTGTTGGCCGGGATCATGCAGGACAGAATCTGTGTGATTCTGGAAGCAGAACCAAGGGCTGGGTCTCCAGTCTTCCTTGGCAATCAGGACTCCCAAGCCAGAGGCCACAGCGGCACAGGAGGGGCTGTGGACCCCCAGACCCGCTGTCCTGACTGACCCCCATCTCCAACCCAGGACCAGGGAATAGGCCCTGCTTCCCTGCTGTCCTGCAACGACACTCTCCTGCCAAGTCACTAATGGGGGATATTAAATAATATTTATCTCCCTAGTTCCTCCCACAGCGCAACTAAATATAGCAACTAATTTTTTTGAAAAAGGATTTCTGCTCCAGAAAGATAATATTTATATAAGAGGTGGCTTTTATAAACCAATACAAAACCCAAAACTCCCTTTCTGACAGCTTTTCCTCATTTTCAGCCAGCTGGGAGCCGTGAGACCTCAGGCCACAGCACCTTCCCCTCTGACTGGCTGGGAACCCTGAAAGGGTGAGGCCCCAAGTCTGGAAGGTTGCAGTACAAGCTGCACTTGGGGGATGGAGGGGGCATTTCTATCTGGACCCCTAACACTCTGCAAGTAGACTTTTCAATCCTGCTTGGAAGCCACTTGGGGAGGGGACCTCTACACCTTTTGCCCTCCCAAATGGGCTAGAGACACATCTGAACAGTACCAGGCACTAGCTGTGCCTTTTGGCAGACGGAGAATCCCACACCCCTTTGAAGATGAGTAAGAAACAATACGTCTCCCACCCAGACAGCAACAGTGCGGAGGCTCCCTCCTGCCCAGAGAGGGCAGGCACCTCTCCGGGTCACACAGGAGAGAAAGGCCTCTTCAGGCAACTCCCCGAGTGAGGCCTTGAATCTGCCACCCCCAGGGCGGGTGGGTCTCTTTTGCCTCAGTCCAAAGCCCCTACCGGCTCCGACTCCCCAGCCACATCCGCCTGGGGTTGCAGAAAGAGGAAGACCTGGGGGTGGGGGGTGGAGGCACCAAGGCTGCCAGCTGACAAGCTGCACCTTCTGGGCGTTTTATTGAGCCCTCGGGGGGAGACCCTGGGGACAGCTGGGAGGCTGGGCTTCGGAATCCTCGGATGTTTCTCGCTAGCCGACCTCAGGGTGTGCACCTGCACGATGGGGATCCTGGGGATCTGTCGCTGACCGCCCGGGGAGTGGGCTAAGGTTTGCACGAGTGGATGAGGCCGGGCTGGAGGTGGGAAGTCTGGAAGGGCCCGTGTACAGGTCCCTGGGGCTGGAGGTTAGGGAACGGGGAGGGGAAGCCTGGCGTCCGGAACCCGCTCACCCCACCACCCGCCGCGAAGGTGGCATCGCGGCCACGCCGGGTGCCCCAAGAGCATCAGCAGAGGTTTCCGGAGCCCTTGCTTCCTGCCCGCCCGCAGAGGCCCCAAAAGCAGGGGTCAGGGGTGCTGCTCCGCGGCCGCGATGCAGGGGGAAAACAGGGGCTGCGGAGCGCGCGGCCCCCGATGACCCGGCCCGGCCCACGCTCTCACCGTTGGGGCCGTAGCGCTCCCGCGCGCTGGTCACCTGCTGAGGGCTCAGGCCGCCCTCGGCAGTCACCGAGAAGTGGCGCAGCACGTCGGCAGCAGGGAGCAGGTGCGCCGCCTCCATGCCGCCCGCCCGGCCGTAGGCACCGTCGAGGCCGCCTCTACGCCGGGCTACTGCGCGGGGCGTTGGGGGCTCGGGCCCACGAGGGCGCCATGCGAGGCCCTGTCCGTGCTGGGACCTTCCCCGACGGCAGTGACAGCGGCTGCCAAGGCCAGCACCAGGATGCTGCTCTCCGGGCTCCCTCCCCGGGGCGGGGCGGCGCGGGGCCCGCCCCCGCACTCACATCCCTTCCGGCCGCCCTCGGAGCCCGCCGCCCCGCCCCCGCAGCGCCCCGCGGGGCAGAGGCCCGGCCGCCAGCCCATTCTGCAGAAGAGGGAACTGAGGCTGCGGGTGGGGAGCGCGCCCCGCGGGGAAGGCAAGCCGGGAGAGGCCTTGGCCCCTGTCTTTAGAGCTCCGGGATGCCTCAGAGGGCCACGAACTGGGTGGGCTTGGAAGGACGAACTCTGAGCTGCCCTCTTTTGAGACCTCCGGGGTCCTGGGAGATTGCAAAATGGGATTGTCCATAGACGCGTTTGCTACCCCCAACTCCAATTCTGCAGACCTTAAGTTTAGAGGGAACCCAGAATGCCTGTGAAAAGGCCTGCCTCCTCCAAAGGAGATGACTTGATGTTTTCTTCTCTTGACATTTGTGCTTTCTTCATTCTTTTCCAAATGTCCGGTGATTAGTGCTTATTCCCCATACAAGCAGAACTTCTAACAAGAACCAGTATATAACAAAATAAACCAGTCTTGTTACCTTAGACGCTCACCCTCACCCCAGCAGGAAATGTTACTGCCAGGGAGGGGTGGGGGTGGGGCTCCCTAGAGACGCCTGAGGGGTAGGTGGAGGCCTCTGGCCAGGGTCTGCAAGGAGAGTGGCCCTGGCCCAAGGAGGGGAGAGCCGAAGGAACTCTCCGCAGTGCTCCCTGAGCTCTAGCCTTTTCGGGTTGCCAGAGAAGGGGCTGCAGGGGAGGGAAGCAAGCTGTGGGGAGGCAGAACCACTCAACCGGCCATGGGAGGCGCAAAGAGAACAGTCTGCTTGGCACCCCCTCCAGCTTGAGAGACCCAGCCAGTCTCACCCCATCAAGTTGGCCTCCTCTGTCCAGAGCTCAGCCTCTGGGATCCCCCTTGGATGCCAGGATACCAAGATTGAGCCCACCCAGCCAGGTGTTCATCCCCAAAGTCTACAGTGCCTCTGCAGCCAGAAAACCTTCCCAGATACTGCAACTGCACGCGCACGCGTGCACACACACACACACACACACCCCTCACACATGCAAACCTCAGTTTCCAGCTTGGCTTTTAGTTGCTGAGCCTTATCCCAACCATGTGTCCCCAGATTCTGTCCTCTTGCTTCCAGGACAGGGCAGTGATGCTCATCTTGTGTCTCCTTTTGCTTTGCCTTCTTGAGCACAGAAACACCCAGTGATGATCAGGGTGGTGGACCAAATGACCCAGGCTTTTGCTGCCTTTGATGGGCCGTCAACACGGATTCCCAGGGCCTCAGCTGCACCTGTGGACTTAGGGAACACTGGCTTTTTGGCTGTGGCTCCTTCTAGCCTGACATTTTAGATCTCAAGTCCAATATCCCTGGAATTTCCCCTATCCCTTTCTTCTCTCACCACTGTCGTCCATAAAGATAGCCCCATTTGTATACTTTAGTTGCCAGGGAAAATGTTAGCCAGGGTTAGGTGGGGGCAGAGCCCTATAGCTCCCTACTAGAGCTCCCTCTCCCAGAAACATGAAGACCTAGGCATTCAAGCAGTTGGGAACATCTATGCCCCTCTCCCTCCCAGGGGACTGACTCCCCTTGGCCAGCCTCAAGGACCTTAACCCTGAGCCTCTCCCATTCCACCCAACCCTCAGGGTGTTTGCTAGAAGGTAGGGCCAGAAGGCCTGCCTGTTTGCTCTGGCTGGCTAGCCCAGGTCTCCCTTCTCCAGCCCAGCCAGCCCAGCCCGCCCCACTCTGCCTCCAAACCACCACAGGCAAGGCTGCCAGCAACTGTGGCCCCTGCCTGGCAGGCTTACACACCTGTCAGCATGCCCCCCTGCTTGGCTGCCCTTATGGGTGTTCCCCTAAGCTTCACAGAATCACACAGTCATTTTATACTCAAACTCCCTGTCTGGTGGCCAGCGTGCCCTCCATTATGCCCTCTATCTGTACCTGGACAAAGAGCTGGTGGCCAGGGTGACACAGGGGCATGCTGTCCAAAGGACAGTTCTATCCTCCCTACCTCCCAAAGGCCATGTACACAGAGAGCTGCAGACTTGGCACTCCAACTCTCAGCTGAGAATTTAAGCACTGAGTCAGATTACAGTGGGAGGGCCGTGGGTGCTAAGACTAGAGTTAGGGTCCTAGAATTAACATCACCTGAAATACAGCAGTGGGAGAGCAGAGAGGGAAACCAAGTCCACAGGAAGCAAGAAATTGAGACAAGATACCATATGTTATCAGAGAGAGAGAGAGAGAGAGGCAAAGACAAAGAAAGGCAGAGATAGAGACTCCTAATGGCACCCAAGTTCCTCAAGAGCTTCTACTGTACTTCTGCCTTTAGCTTCCATAGGACACGATTCTGTGCCTTTCTCATAGATCTGCCTTTGTTACAGTTTGAACAGGTTTCTGTTTCTTGCAGCCAAAGGGTGGAGTACTAGAGTCAGATAGACCTAACTTTGAATCTGGGCTCAGCCTCTTATGGGTTGTGTGGTATTGGGCAAGACCTGTCACCTCTCTCAGCCTCACCTTGTTCAACTCTTAGTTATTAGGGTAAGCCAACTTCTGCAGCAAAGTCACCCCAAAATATGTAAGGAACTAAGCATCGTAGAAGTTATGGTGCTCAAGTTCTCAGCCGCAAAATGTCTAAAGCAAGTGCTTTGCTTGGTGGTGATATAGAGACCCACGCTCCTTCCGTTTTATGGCTCTGCCATTTGCAACTCGGTTCCAAGGTCACCAGACTCATCCGCCTCCAGTCAGCGGAACAACAAGGAGCCTGGAGGGTAGCACTAGGTATATGAAGTAGTCCAAGAGTTCATGACATCAATTCCTCTCAAATTCTATTGATTAGAATTTAGTCACATGGCCACATCTAACTGCAAAGAAAACTGGAAGACGGACTCTAGCTATGTGGAAAAGAAGGGGAGACAGATCTGGTCATCTTAGGCCAGGGATGATGGAGTGGGTGGCATAGTCAGCATCCACTCTCCTTGCTTGGTTTTCTTTATGGGAAATTTCCCTGCCCCTCCCTCAATCCTTATTATTCCCAGATAACTGACCCCATCTCCTAGATGCAGGGGTGGGCTTACCCTTTCCTAGCCAATGAGGGGCCTACAACGCCTTGGCCCTAGAGATTGATTGGTTTCTGGATGAACATGTGACCAGAAGTCAGCCAATCAGAGCCATGAGTTTGGATGTTGCTGTTGTTGTGGTGGTTGTTGTTGGCATATTGGAAAAAGTATTCTTACCCGATCCCTAAAGTGGTGTTGAGGTCGGTGTAAGGCAAGCTTGGTGCTGCTGGAAGCCATCTTGCCACCATGAGGGTAGAATTTGGCTGTCAGTGAAGCTACTACCATCAAGGGAAGCCGAGAGATAGAGAAAGGCAGATGTCCCATGACATCTACCTGATGTAGGTCTTGCCTCAGTTTTTTCATTTATGCAAGTCAATAAATTCACATTTTAGTTGGGTTTCTGCCATTTGAAAGTGAAACAGTTGGCCCTTAAAAAGCAGTGTGGGAACTAACTGATGGATGTTGGTAAAGCAAAGTGTCTAGAAGCAGCATGTGTTCAATGAATAATTTCTGGTGTTTTTTGTTGGTATTCTGGGTTTCAGGAGGAGCCTGCTGTGGAGATTGAGAGGAAGCAGCCAGCGAAGGGTGTTGGAGAATTTGAGGATGGAAGGTAGGTTTCCCAGAAACCCCTGCTCTGGGCCTTGTCCCCCAGCGCATTGGCTGCACTAGGGTCATGACCCAGCACTCTGGCCTCAGGCTGACAGCTGAGATGAGCATTCACCTTGTGCCAGGCTCCGTGCTCAGTTCTGTTCCTGTGTCATCTCCTGGACACTTCGCAACAATGCTGGGATAAGTACTGTTACCCCCGTGCAGGGCTGGCCTCATGAACACACAAAATGTGCAGTCACACACGGCCCTGCATTCAGAAGGGCTGCATTTGGTTTAATGTGCTATCACTGTCTTGAAATTATTTTCTTTTTTTAAGTCCTCATCTGAGGAACTGCTTATTGATTTTAGAGAGAGGGGAAAGGAGGGAGAGAGGGAGGGAAACATTGATGTGAGAGAGAAACATGGATTGGTTGCCTCCCACATGAGCCCTGACTGGGGAACTGAACCCACAACCTCCATATGTGCCCTGACTGGGAATCAAACCTGTGAACTTTCACTTTACAGGACATGATCCAGCCCACTGAGCCACACAGGCCAGGGCTGTCTTGAAATTCTTAATCATTTTCCCTCCAAACTTGGGCTTTGTAATCAAAGCCAGTGGAGCATCCGTGTGAGCTAGGAGGACATGTGTAATACACTCTCCCATTCGAACGGAGCATTTATGACCCTCCACAAGCACAGAATCCGGGTGGGCTCATGCTGTGTGGGAGTTCAGGATGACTCAAACTGGGTATAAAGGAAGCATGTTCAGTCTACGGTTGAGTGAGTGGAGGTGCTGTCAGCCCCAAGAGGCTATGCTTTCCCTTTGAACCAGAACTTGTTTCAAATGCAGAAAGAAGGCAATCATGTTCCAAGAAAGGCAAAGGATCATGGAATCCTCCCGTACCTTTCTTAGGTTATTTTCCTGCCTTCACTGACCACTTGTGTTACAAATGATGCCCCGAAGGAAAGGGAAAGACAGGACAACCCAGAGCTCCCTCTGCTCAGTCCTCCCTGACTCACCAGCGACCCCATGGCAGAGACGGAGGGTAGGATGTGTGCATATCAAGAAGTGAAATAAAACAGTTGAGAAAGTGTTGTGCAGCATTTCCACCGTTCTGGTCAAAACTAAATATATACATGTAATGAGCTATGAAATATGATTTGTGTAATTTTAGTGATTACACGATGGATGAGTGAAGTGCTCGTAATTTTGTATTTAAAAGATTAATGCTCCTACTCATATGCGGACAAACCAGTCTCAGAATTCCTCAACCTGGCCTTACACATTCTAGCTTCCCTCTTTGTTCATGCTGCTCCCGTGGGCCAGACTACTTTTCCAGCTCTTCTCCCTAGAATTCCTCCCCACTTTGAAACTCAGTTCCTTCCTGCCCCAATCCTGAGTGTTCACGTTCTTCCCTGCACCTTTTGACTGGCTCTGAATGAAGTCCCAGAGATCAAAGCTACCTTTCCAAGGGGAAACTGAGGCCCAGGGGGAGGGTGGGACTCAAACAGGGATAAGGAGCCAGGAGGCCAAGTCAGAGCTTCCACTGAAACTCCCTAACCATGTACCTTGTCCTGATGGCTAGGGCCAGGACAGTCTCCTTCAAGGCCAAGGAGTGACCCTAGGATAGTCTGACCACATGGGGACTTCACCCCCACCCTGGGGAAGGAGACAGGTGCTAGGCTAGAGTTTGGGAGGGTTGGAGGCAGGAGGACTGCGTTCTGACCCAATTGTCACAGATTGCTTCCTTCCTTCCTTCCTTCCTTTCTTCCTTCCTTCCCTCCCGGATATCTGTCAAGGACTCAGCCTGCACCAGGCATAGTGTCAGGTCCTGGAGAGATGGTCCTTGTTCCACACCCAGAAAGTCAGTCACTAATCCCAAATAACCACAAGTAGAAACGGACTGCGGAGTGGCCAGTGGCGCTCTGAGAGCAGGGCGGTGAGGGGCAGAGCTCGCAGTCAGGGAGATCCTGGAGGGCTCCCGGAGGAAGTGCCGCTTCTGCTGAAATCTGAAGGAACAGGGGAGGGAAAGGTGAACTGCATGTGCAAAGCCAACTTGGCCTTGAAGACTTGGCCGGGCCTGCCTATCCCTGGGCCTCGGTTTCCCTGCCTGTCAGGTCAGTGCGGGGGCAGTGGGAGTGGCCAAGGCAGTGGCCATCGTTAGAGAAGACAGAGAGGCTGGGGTTACCCTCTCCCCACACTACTTTGGTTTTGTAAATGTGTTTCACTCAAAATGCAAATAGCCCTAGAGGCCTGGGAATCTCCCTTCCTCTTCCCCAGGGTCTTGGGGGCCCACAGAGCAGGTGTCCCAGGCTCCCTAAGACCCTGTTGTCCACTGTCTTAGCCCCCATACCCACCCACTTTGGCAACTTTCCTCTGGAGGGGGGTAGGGAAGACAGGCTCCCAGCTATTGAGAGTGGGAGACCCCAACCCCAAGTACTTTTATTTTGATATTTTGGGCTTGGGGACCCTTGTGCACGTCCCTGATGCACCCCCACCGGTCTTCCTGGGCCTGGAGCCACCTTCCACCCACTGTGCCTCCAGCCTTTCCCTGTTCTCTGAGATGGGGACCCCACCTCCTCACCTTCCCTCACCTGCCCTCAGGGGGCATCAACTTCCTCAGCCCACCATTCAGCCTCACCACTGCCCTGTCACTGCAATGGGGCCAAGTCTAGTTCCCTGCGCCCAGTGGGGAGGCCTCTGCTCAAGTTGTCTCTGCTGCTGGAACAGCCCTCTGTCTTTCCGAGCTCCTTCTCCTCGTCCTTAAGGCCCAGAAGCCACCCTCATCCCTGGGGCCAACAGAGCTCCGATAGCCCTCGCCACCCACAGCCTTGGTGCTTGCCCAGGAGGGCAGGCGTCTGGCTCCGCTCACCGTGGTTCCCGGGAGGTGTCAGGGAGGGTGTTTGAATGACTAGGTTAAGACAGGAAAACAACGTCAGAGCCTCCTCCTGACAGAAGGGAACACAGTGGTCTCAAGGGCCTGGGAAAGTAGGGGCTTGTCAGTAGCAGGACAGAGCAGGCACTGGGGCCCCTCTGCTGGCCCAGGACACCTGGGCCATTGCACTTTGGCCTGCTGGCCTCTGTCTCGTCGTCTGCCTCTACAGGACAGCCTGGTGCAGGGTTGGGGTGGAGGCCTGGGGCCTGGCTGCTCACTCCTCCGCTCCTTGAGGCAACTTCCTGTCTTTGCCCCCTTATCTCCCCAGCCAGGCAGAAGAGAGGAAGCTGTCCTCTCTGTCCCAGTGGTAGACAGAGACGCTCCCTGGACCTCAGGAGAGGGGGAGCGTATCATGCGAGGGTGTGCCAGCTCCCTCCAGGCCTGCCTCTTCTTGCTACCAGATTCCACCTCCTAAAGCACCCATGTTGCTATTGCTCAAGTGCCTTCCATGGCTCCCTATGGTCTTCCCAATTAAGATGGTGTTCTCAGTTTGCTGGCCTGATCTGGCACAGCCTTGTGGTCAGCACCTTAGACTTCTGTCACTTTCACCCATTTTCTCCACGCCTGCTCCAAGAGTTACTTCATTGCTGCCTTTGCTCATGCTGTTACCTGTACTTGCTCTTACGTTTTCCCGTCTAAACCCTTTTTCACTCTTTCAAGCCAGGTTCAAATACTGCCTTCTTCGAGAGTTCCTCTTTGACCCCTTGTAACTGTGAAATGCTGGCTTTCTCTATCTTAATTCTAGTCCGCATTTCTCCCATGGCCTCAGGCAAATGGCTCCGGCTATAGATGAGTTCATTACTAGATGAGTTCTTCTTGAGGCTTGAGCTTCTGGCAGATTTACAGGGGCCTCCAGACCGACTCAGATCAGCAGGGGTCAACGGAATGGAGAGCAAAGAGATTTAGAAATTTCCACCCCCTCCTCCCCTCTTCCTGGGATCCCTGTTGGCCCTAGGTGTCACATACCTCTTGCCCCACCCATTCTCTCTTCCCTTGACGTAAAAGAAACCTAAATTCTGGGCTCTCTCAATGGATTTGAGGAAGCTTTAAGGCTCCATCTTCGCAAGTGGCACCTTATTGATTCATAAAACCTTCCCTACTCCAAATTCTGATGTTTAGAATATTGGCCTTTTGAAACATTGGGCACAGGCACCTAACATCAGTGACACCCTGAAATAACAGCTGCGACCTTGCGCCTCCTGAGAGACCCAGCATTTGCGTGCTTCTCCCAGTTTGCCTGAATTCTCATCTGTAGCCTATAGGCTGTGTCTTCCTCCAGGACAGGAGCTGCATTTAAATCATTGGAAAGTCCCCGACAGGGTGGCTCCGGGCATGAATGTTATTATAAAGTTGTCCTCTAGGTTGGGAATCTCCTGTGGAGGAAACTGTGTTCATAACCCTCCTCATTGCATCTCAGTGCCTACCACCTGGCCTGGCACTTACTTGGCTCTCAAACATATTGGTTAAACGGACAAGGTTCTAGCCAATGCAATAAAAGAAGAAAAGGAAATGAGGTACAAATACTGGAAAGTGAAAGGATACTTGAGTACAACCTCATCTGTGACCTGTGACACTTTTACCACTGGAGCAGAGCTAGCACTCCTATTTGTATGCACAGGGCTTCAAGGCCCAGCAAGGGGCTGGAATTTGCCCAGGGTCACACTGTGGGTGGGATTCCCTCCCAGCTCCCTTGCTGCTACGTCAGGCATAAAAGCATAATCTCTCTGTTAGCCTATCAGCACCTCAGCCAATGAGGCGAGAGGCCCTGGCTGGCAAGGAGGCGGCTTTGTTCCAGTTCCTGGCCAAGCCTGACTGATCAGCCCCAGGGCCTCAGTAATGGGTTGTAAGAAGATAAAACACAAAACCCCTATTTGCCTTGTAAATTGTTGTACCAGACCAGGCTTGTAAACCTCGGGCAAGACTAGAATAGAATCCTAGTCTGGGACTTGCTTCCTGGTGTGGGGAAAAGCCTTTGACCTGGGGGGACCTAGGATCAGGATTGTCTTGGTCAGTCCCTTGGCTGTCCTTGCCCTTTGTGTGTGAGAACAGAGGCTACTGGTTGAGCCTCCCCAGGCAGGGGCCTGCAGGCCTGGGGCTGGCCTATGGGGGCTGCTCCAGTGTCCCGCTGGGTGCTCCTGAGCAGAGGCCTGGTCACAGAGGTGAGGAAGCCCTCTCCCCGCTGGGCCCAAGGTCTCCGCTTTGACAGGTGTGGCAGATGGTGCCTGGAGCTCACAAGACCCCTGGTAGGAATTTGTTCGCACCACCTGCACAGGAGCAAAACCAGGGTGAAGTGGCAGGAGGCCCCGGCCTGCCCTTGGCTGCAGGGCTGGGGGAGAAGGAAAAACTTGGGTCCCTGTGTGGGTCCCTTCATGAGCCCCTTGCTGCCTGTAGTTGTGGCAGCCATGAAGAGCCTGCTCCATCCTCTGTGCTCGCAGGGCCTGGTTGTCCTGACTTTCCCTCCTCCGTGCCCTTTTCGGCCTCCAGTCAGTCAGTCGGGCCAGGTCTCCACCCTGGTATTCCCTGTGTGGCGGCCAGCCCAACTCCCTGGAGATATTCTGTCATTGTGGCCCAGAGCCTAGGCACTGCCTTTTTCCAGGGCAGCCCCAGTACTCTGGGTCCCTTCCATGTCTCCAGGTGGGGCCAAGAGAGGTTAGGGAAGTTGGCAAAGGTACCCAGATCCCCATTGTGGCTGAGCTGGGCACTGTGCCCAAGACACCTGATGTCTGGGACATGGGCAGCCCCTGGGCAGACGCAAAGGCGGGCCCTTCTGTCTTGTTGCCAGCCCTATGGGTGACCTTGGCATGTCCTCTTCTCTTCTGGGCTCCCTTCCTAAAGCCGTAACTTATAGCAGACTGAGAGTCCAGGCCTCACAGACCCAGGAATCGGTGTGACCAGGGAGCATGGACCCTTCCGGAATGGCTGGGTGTGCTGGGTTGGCCCCGTGCGCCACGGGGGCACTGGGGTGGGAGGAGAGCTTCACTTGGGCTCCATCTTCTGACCTCCAACCACCGCACTCCGTGAAAACGCCCAAATTTGCAAGTTGGGCTCCATTTGCCTTTAATTCTCTGGAGTCACTCCCATCTCATTTGTGTACCCAAATCCTGGGGCTTTCATTCACAAATCCAGCTGCTGGGCTGGGGTGGGGAATGGTATCCTGAATGGGGGTTTGCCTTGGGTACCTAATACCTGCTCCAAGGGTATAAAATACTAGCTAATAAGATCTCGGGGAGGGGGGAGGCAGAGGCAAAGAAGGGGAGCAGCTTAGACAAGAACCTAGTATAAAGGAACCATGGACATGGACAACAGGTGGGATTGACTTTGGGGGGAAAGGGTGGGTGGGGAGGGGGACAGAGGGGAGAAAAAAAGGGATGGATGTAATACAACAACAATAAAATTAAAAGAAAAAAAAAAAAAAAAAAAAGATCTCAGTGGCTGCCAGGAGGCAGGCCCTGGTGGAGTGCACTATTTCATCTTTATGAGCAGTCTTTAGAGCCTTATAGAGCTGCACATGAAAGAGGGGTCACACACCTGGTACCTGGGAGAACAGGGCTTTGAACCCAGGTAGGTCGTCGGGCTGCAGAGCCCAGGCTTTTAACTACTGGGCTCTGGACAGAAAGAAGAGTATTATATCCCTTGCCCCAGGTCCCTAAACAGCGCAGGGCCGCAACTGCAAGTTGGCTCTGACTTGAGGCTTCTGCTTGTGACCACTGAGTTAAATGCCCTGGTGATAGCTCTGAGGATAGGCCAGGGACCCCACAGGCCCACAACATGCCCTCAGTACCCCCTTCAAGGTCCCTGGGATAGTAGTCACCCTTGGCTGGAGAAGGAACCCCTGAGAGGTCCATAGGTTTTAGTGTATTTATTTATTTATTTATTTATAGAGAGAAGAGAAAGGAGGGAAAAGGAGAAAAACATCAATGGCTTCCTCCTTTCACACGCCCTTCACAAAGGAAGGGCTGCCTTTCACACTCCCTCAACCAGGGACATAGCCCGCAACCCAGACATGTGCCCCGATGGGGAATCAAACCAGTGACCCTTTGGTTCATACGCCCGCACTCAGTCCACTGAGCCACAACAGCGAGGGCGTATTGGGCTTTAATTTTTTTTTTTTTAATTTTATTTATTATTTCCAGAGAGAGGGGATGGGAGAGAGGCAGAGAGAGAGAGAGACATCAATGTATGGTTGCATTTCACCTGCCTCCAGCCACAGACCTGACTGGAGACCTGGTTTGCAACCTGGTTATGTGCCCTGGCTGGGGAATCGAACCTGCGACCCTTGGGTTCGCAGGCCGGTGCCTTATCCACTGCGCTACCAGCCAGGGAGGGCTTTAGTTTTTGATCTTAACTCTGCTGTGTGACCTTGGACAAGGGACTTCATCTCGATGAACCCAGTTTTCTCAGCTGTAGAATGGGAAACAGAGTAGTCCCGATCCCACTGGTCATTATGAGTGCTAAGTGAGCTAGTGTATGTGGAATGGTCAGTGTGGGCCTGCTGGGCCACAGCTGCCCATTTTTTTCTTGCATCCATGCCCATGGACACAGCCTGGTCCTGCCCTCTGTTCCCCAGACACACACCCTCTGATCAGACGTCCGTGACCTGACCAGGAAGCTGGCCAAGGGCAATACCCTCCCAGATCCTGGAGGCAAGAAGCCAACAGGCGGGAACAAAGGCTTTTCCACAGCTCCACAGTAAACGAGGAACTGACACTCCTAGGCCCTCAATTAGTCTTTCACCCTCCTCTCCTTTCCCCCAACTTTCCATCACTGGTGATATTTACATTGGAATTCTTCCCAGGACTTTAGGAACCCAACATGGGTAAGTGGAAAACAATACAAAAGAGAAAGGTTTATTTTTTAAAGGTGGTGTTGGCAAGTTTGCACTCTTGGCTTTGAAATATACTACAAAGCAGCAAGTATCAAAACTGAATAAATTTGTGTTCAGATCAATTCAGCTGGGGTTCTGTCAATTTGAAGACATTGCTGAAATACAAAGGTGAAGAACACATGGTCCCTTCCCCCAAGAGGCTCACGGCCTGGCATGGGGACACCCAGGTTGCAGGTATCTAAGGACGTGTGGCAGTTAAGAGCACAGTCTCAGAGGCAGACCTTGGTTTAAACCCCTACTGGTTACTAGTTGTGTGATCTTGGGCAAGTCACTAAATGGCTCTGCATCTCAGTTCCATCATTTGTAAAATTGTCAGAATAATAGGCCCCACCTCAGTGGACTGCTTGGAGTTTAACTGAGAAAGTACATGGCATTGGTAGCTGGCTACACCACAGAGGGACCGCCTTTGGGTTAACGGAGTCCTGACTTCAGGTCGCAAATGCCAGGCTTGGCACATAAATCATGACTGAGCCAATGACAGCATTGCCTGTCCTCTTTCCCAGTTCTTTGGCTGCTGAGGACAGCAAGATGACCCACCTGTGGCCAATGAGGTATAAGGAGAAGTCTGTTGGGTGTTTCCTGATTAAAATACAAAGGATGAAGCCACTGATTACCCTGCTACCTGCCTGTGAAGAGTTATGATAGCTGGAGCTGTGGCAGCCATTCTGTGGCCATGTGGCGTTTAGCTTGAGGATGTGAAGCCTACACACTGAGGATGGCCAGGTGGAAGGAGGCTGACAGAGGAAGCTCTGGTGAGATGCAGAACAGTCTGAGATTACTTATATCCAGCTTCTTATTCTGAGAGATGATTTTAAAAGCTTTTATTCAAAGCAACTGGAAGATGGGTTGACTGTTACTCTCAGCTGAATGCACTCCGTCGCACAGGTCCTTAGCAACATGCTTACTTAGCATGTGGTAAGTGCTCAATAGAATTCTGGCCGTGACTTTACAAAGAAGTCACGGCATGCTCCACATTCATCAACAGGCACCATAAAGACAGAGAGGGAAAGAGGGAGGAAAGATGTAAATGTGTAGTGTCAATGGGTGAATCTGCTGTCTCTGAGCACCTCTCAAGACCTACAGGTGTAAACATGGCCTTGGGTGTGGGCTCCACTGAAGGAACCAAGACTGTCCCAGGCCTCGCAGGACAGCCAGGGGTCTGGAACCACTGACAGATGAGGGTGCCTGGCTCCCCACCCCTTCCTGGAGGGTTTCAAGGGTAAGCGCTCACCTCAGGGGTTGCCTTATGCTCTGACTGGAATGACGGAAGAAACAAACCTGGGCGTTTGTCTGACCTTGTCAGACCTGCCGGAGTTAGCCCAGCGGGCTGGAACAGCTGGGCAGAAGCCAGCAGATCAAGGGGCTGCCCCAACCCCCATCTTCCAGGGAGAACAAAGAAAGGAAAAGGGAGAAGCACAGCTCACTTAGAACCTCCGTGATTGATTACAGTCTTAATTTATGAACGAACTAACTCGGCTCCCTGAAACAGGCCCTCCTGGGACTTCACGTGACCTCCCAGCCCCGCGTCAACACAGGCTCTGGGGCTCAACAACATCTCCAGAGCGGCCGGCTTTTCCAGGAAATGTCCGTGAAGGCAGGAGAGTCTGGGGCTGCGATAAAGGGCAAACGTCCAATCAGGAGGAATGCCATTTGGGGTCCTGCCCCCCAGTGCTTTCTGATTAGCTCTGGGTAGTAAACATTTCAAATTGTTTTTTTTTAAACAGGAAGTGGTGTGGTGTGGCGGGGAGGCTAAGAGCACAGGCTGATGAGTTGCTGCCTTGGGGAGGCTGTGGGGAAGGAGGGGGCTCTGTCCCTCAACCTGTAAATGACACACAGTGGAACCTGGGGGACCTGACCTGGAAAAAGCCTTTGAGTTACATCCCCTCCCGCTTCCTCACACAGAGGGGGCATGAAGCCCCAGAGGCCAGGGAGTTTCCCCAGATGAAACAGCTGCCTCACAGAGAGGAGAGGAATCTGAGGATCAAGGAAATGGAATGATGTCAGTGGGAAGGTAAATGAGGGCAATGAAAATAGTACCTGTTTGTGTGATGATGTTGCTATAAATGCTGAGAGAACAGCTGCAGAACGGGGACCCCACCGAGAGCAATGCTGCCGGCAGCAGCCACACACTCTTGCTCACGTATGGCAATGTGGGGACCCGGCACCAGCTGGACGGGTGCCCCCAGACGCACATGCAGCAGGGTGTTGCTGGGCAAAGTAGCGATTCCCTAGCAACAAAATAAACAGAAGTGCATACAGCTTGAGGGTTTCCTTACAGGCCTCTGAAACTGACAAAAATTGGATGTGAGTAATAACACACAGTCCTGTCATGGCTGGGGGAAATGGGCACGGCTAGGTTCTTGAACCTACTCCATAAACATGGTCTTATCTTTCTAGACAGCAGTCTAACTCTGATGCAGCGGTGGTCTATGCCCTTTGATCTGATTGCTCTAAACTGAGAAAATAGGACCTCTCTCTGCCTCTTTCCCACCCACCCTCAATCGCCGACCCCAACCCACCAGCCATCACCCCATCTATTTGCTGCCCAGGAAGACATTTGAACAATTTTATCAACCTCAGTCCCAGGCTATGTGTCTTTGTCCCCCCTTTGGTCTCCTGAGCAGAGTCTGGATCTTTCCCACGACCCAAACAGATGTCACCAGTAAATTCAGCTCCAAAGCTGACAAGTAAAGTGCTGACCTGAGACTAAGTCTGGACACCCAGGACCCTGCCCCACCAGCCCAGCCCAAGGGCAGAGCATGGGGAACCACATGTCTAGTCAACCCCGGGCCAGCCTGACACAGGGCCCCTGGCTGGTTTTCCTGCTGCCTCTCCAGGAAACTAGGCCATCACTAAAGCCAACAAAGTCCCTGAGGTAGACATCCCTGCCAGGGAACTTCTAGCCCTGTTTCCTCCACTTTGGGAAGAAGGGCCCAGTCGGCCCCCTGGAAGGGGAGCCCCTCGCAGGCAGCAGGCTGGAGTGCGGAGTCTCAAGACCATGGCCTGGCTTGGATAGGCCGGTAGGGGGTTGGGCAAGCTTCTGACAGCTACTGAAGAAGGTACTTGGCCGCCCAGGGGCAGATTCTAGCTGAGGCCCTAATCAGGAACAGGGGTGCCTTGACCCAACTTGGCAGGTATGCGATGTGCCAATACCTGTGAATCCCTGTTGGAGCCCTTGCCTTCCTCCTTTAGAATGCAACCTGCCCCCTAGAGGCGCAACAAAGTGGCCCCCTGGAGACCTGGAGAGACTAGGGAAGAGCAGGAGTTTCAGAGGAAGGGATGGAACTGGAAAGGGGGGTGGAAGGTCTCACTCCAACCAACCATCACCTTGACTGTGTTGCTGGGGGTCCCTTAAACCCGCCTCAGCAGGACCACCAGTGCAGGGCTCGGCCCAGCATCTCATTTGCTGTGTGAGCTGTGGCAAGTCCCACCTGTCCTTGGCCCGACTTCTTGGTCTTCTTCTTCTTTTATTTTTTTTTAAACAATTTTATTTACTATTTCTAGAGAGATGAGAAGAGAGAGAGGCAGAGAGAGACACATCCATGTATGGTTGCCTTTCACCTGCCCCCAGCTACCGACCTGGTCAGAGACCTGGCTTGCAACCTGGCCATGTGCCCTGGCTGGGAATCGAACCAGCGACCCCTGGTTTTGCAGGCCAGCATCTTATCCACTGTGCCACCAGCCAGGGCCCAACATCTTTTTGAGGCATTGCCTTCTCCAAAGGAACTAGAAGTACTTTTTAGTGTTTAAACACTGCCCCACCCAGGGACAGATGCACAGACTTGTGATCAGACAGCTGGCCTTCGCCCTAACATCCCCAGCTGCCTGCCCGTCCCCCTCCAAGCCTGGGGCCCGGGAGATGCCTGTTTCATTCTGCACTGGGGGACTACACATGCTATGCAAATTCTGGCAGATCCCAGCCCTTCTCTGGACTCAGTTTCCCCCCTTGCACAGCGGCTGGGGGTGGAGTGTGTATAGGTGAGATGAGGTGGGCCCTAGGGTACTCACCCTCTAGTTCCAGGCCTGTGGGTTTTTGCACTGTTTTAAGCAGTTACTTTTTCAAAAGGAAATCTCCATAGAGTCAGCAGCAGGCATGGCTGGGAGATGGGGAGGGAGGGAGAGGAAGGAGATAGAGTGGGGGCGGAACCTCCCTAGTTCCCTACAATCCTTGAGTGGACAGATCCCCTCTCCCCCCAGCAGTTGGGTCCTGTGCACTTCCTGCCCCTCTACCCTTGGTAGGCCACCTGGTCAGCACAGCGGGATGGTCTCACCCTCCCTTTAAGTCTCACTCACTTCAGGGCCTCATGACACCCCCAGTTTCTCCCTTGACTCCTCATGCCCTGGGACCAGGTGACTGTCCTGCCTGGCCCCCACATCTCCCCCAGTTCTTGCCCACCAGCATCTTTCCTGGTTTGCTGCCATGCCTCTGACCTGGCCTCCTTGGTCCCCTCAGCTCTGAGTCATAACGAGGAGTGAGTGCTGGAGGCCAGCAGAAAGCGGGCCGCATTCCTGGGATCCTCCAGAGAAAAGGGAAGGGGCATCCAGAAGGTCCCCATGGGCCAAGCCAACTCTGAATTGGACATGGTGGACCAGTTAGGTCTCTTTCAATTGCAAGGGGTGCAAACCAGTTTAAAAACTGACTGAAGCACAGATGGAAAATTGATTCATTTCACTGAAAAGTCTGGGGGAAGAAGTGGCTTCAGGAATGGCAATCAAGGGTTCTCAAATGATGTCTTTGGGAATTTGTCTCTCTCCATCTCTGGGCTGTTTCCCCTAGGGGGAGCTCTATTTCCAAAAGGGTTCTTTCCTCATGGTGGTGAAATGGCTGCCAGCACCCCACCTCACATTCTACTTTCATGTCCAGCCCAGAGGAAGAAGATTCTCTTTGCCAACAGTTTCATCAAAATCCCCCATTTGAGTCTTATGTTGGGCTCCCACGGAACATGGGTCCCTGCTCATCCCTGAATCAATCTTTGAGGTGCCAGTTGCGCTATATGGAGTCACATGCTCTGAACTGAAAGTGGGAGTGCAGGGAGCAGGGGGAGGTCAACACAAGGGCTGAGGTGGAGGTGGTTCCTCAAAGGAGAGCCCAGCTGCTGAAGCTGAAGGAAGGGATACTGAGCTCGTAGGAACATGGAAGGCCACCCCTGCTGTGGGAGCAGTCCAGGGCAGGGGCCTTCTTCCTTGGGCACTAAGAGCGGCCCAGCTCTGCAAGAGCGGCTATGACAGGCCCTGAGACCAGGGCAGGGGCTGCAGGCTGGCCTCAGGCTCCCAGGCGCCTCAGCAGAGCAGACCGCTGGGGACAAGGTCCGACAGCAAAGGGTGGGTGCTGAGTGAGGGGCAGTCCAGGGTCTTGCCCAGCAAGCCTCTCTGCTGAGAGGCTGGGAGACTCTTGAGGGAAATGTTTTTGATCCTTATTCTTAGAAACAGGAAGTGGTAGCTTCCTGAGACCAAACCAACATCATCCCCAAGCCCTGAGAGGTCTCAGGGATGCAGCCACTTCCAAAGGCTGCTGCTCCCGTGAGAAAGCAGCGAGGAAGCCACAGCTTGCCTCTCTCTCCACCGCTCATCTCGGAGTGAATCCTCATCACCTGCAGAAAGGCAGGCCCTTAATGAGGGAGGATGGGCCACGTGTCATTAGTCCTACCCATCCCACTGGATAGTTCTGATTCTAACCCCCTCCCAGTGTGAACGCAGTCCTGTGCTAACACCACCCATTTGGCGTGTGTTCTCTGTCTTTCAGGTAATGACATCATCCTGGGGGTGGTGACCGGCTTGAACTAAACAGCGAAAAACAGTAATTGGAATTACATTCAGTTCCACCCGGGTGTTCATGGCTCCTTGCTCTGAGCATTGGTCAAGGTCAGGATCTGGAAGATGACAGTTGAGGGCTGTCCCCAAGGCCTCCAGCCAAATGACAGCTCAGAAAGAAAGTTCTACTGTTTCTCTACCGGCCTCTCTGGCCAGGAGATCAGGGAGAGCTGAGCCGAGAGGCCTGGGTGCTGCCCTGGCCCTGGCTCGCTGGGTGACCTTGGGGAACTCCTTGGTTTCAGACTCCTCAAGCCACCCCATAGGCCTTCTGGATTCTTGGCTCCAAGGTGAGTCTAGGCCAAGCCGCAGCCTCCGTCCCCTGGCCTCCACCCGGCGGTTCCCATGGCGGCAGCCCCAGTTCTCTGTTTACTCGGCTCTGTGTGTGTGATTTTTCCACAACCGGCCATTGAGAACACAATGCCAGCTTCCCCCCAAGGAGGCGCTGCCAATCCACGCCCGTGGCCAAACAGCGGATGTGATTGCAGCAGGGGCAGACCTACACCGCAGACACGGGCATCTCAGGCTCCTGTGGCCCCTGCACCTAGACCTGGGCCTCCCGTGAGCGTGCAGAAAGCCCACATTAGAATGGGTTTCCATCCCAAGAAGCATGTGGGAAACCCTGAGCAAGCCACCTCCTTGGAGTCACCTCCGAAGAGATCTCTCCCAGGTAGTGAAATGGGCCATAGGCCAGCCTGGTGGCAGTTGTGAGGCTCCAGGCACCCACATCCGAGAAGGGTCTACCTTGGCTCCGTCTAGAGAGGGATCCCCAGAGTCAAAGGTCAGGAGTCCTGCCAGCAAATGCTTCCTGCTTCAGCCGGCCCTGAGCCAGGCACACAGCCTGGCCTCACTCAGGTCAAACTGATAGCGTGGCCTTTGCCCTGGCCTTTTGTCCCCAGCCAGGAGCAGGCAGGCCCAGGTTAAAACACCAAGACACAAATCCGACTCTTCATTGGGTTTTGCGCTTGAAGTGTATACACCAGCATTGTAAAAAATCTACATGGAAATAATTAGGAAATATGTTGTGAAATATCCTGGGTACCTGCTCGATTTTCCTAAAATAAAATATGAACGATATTTAGCATTCAATATGCCTGGGGTATATTCTAGGCACTTTGCATGACTGGACTCACGTTATTCCTTCTGAGGCTTTTATCCTTTGACAGTTTATCTGGAGACTTGGGGCTCAGTGAGGGTAAGTGACTTGCCAAGACCACACACTGGTTTGTGGCAGATCCAGGAGCTGACTGAACCCCGACCAATGGGTCCCTGAATTCCCAAGCCTGACCACAGCGCTATGTGGCCTGGCAATGCTGACATGCACTGTTGTGAGGTCAGGGGTGGGACTGATTGTTGCGCCAGGAGCTGAGAATAGGCAGCCAGGTGGGTGCTCTAAGCCTTGTCACCCCCTGGGGATCCCTATCCTCAGGTGTGGTGCGGGATGAGCCCTCAGCTCCAGAGCTCCCAACTCCTGCCCCAGCCTCAACCCAACCCCAGCCTCTGTGTCCTCCACTCAGAGGTGGGCTCCCCCTGCTCCCCGCAGCCAGCTTGTCTATCCTGGTCCCCTCACTTCCATGCCCTCCCACCTCCTCAGCTCCTTCCCCCTCCTACTTTGTCATCTTCCCCTGTCATGATGTTCCTTTCTCCTTGTCTGTCCTTCTCTCAGACCCACACCATCCTGGCCTGAACTGGGTCTGGCATTTAGCAGAGCCATCTTTTCTTTTCTTTCTTTCTTTCAAGGTTTTATTTATTATTTTTAGAGAGAGGGGAAAAGAGAGGGGCAGAGAGGAAGAGAGACATCAATGTATGGTTGCCTTTCACCCACCTTCAGCTATGGACCTGGCTGGAGACCTGGCTTGCAACCTGGTTATGTGCCCTGGCTGGGGAATCGAACCAGCAACCTCTGGGTTTGCAGGCCAGCACCTTATCCATTGTGCCACCAGCCAGGGCTAGAACAGTCTTTTCTAAAATGGTGTGTGTGCCCCCTGTTAGAGGTGTTCAGGGGTCTGTGTCTGGGACAACTGGATGCCCACATGCAGAAGAATGAAATTGAACCCTTGCCTCAGACCACACACAAAAAATAACTATTTTTAGAAGAAAATAAATAAATCTTTATAACCTTGAATTGGGCAATGGTTTCTTAGATATGATAGTAAATGTAGAAACAGCAAAAGAAAAAATACATTTGATTTCACCAAAATTAAGAACTTTTGTGTATCAAAGAAACTATTAAGAGGATGCAAGGACAGCTCACAGGATGGAAGAAAATATTTACAAGTCACATAACAAACAAGGTTCTAGTTCGACAAAAGTCACAGGATAAATGGGGTACATCTTACTTGTACTCAAAAGGTTTTGGGGGGAACGTTTCTTTGATGTTAAGGCATACTGGTAGAGGAATGAAAAATTCACACCAAATTTAAGCTACCGTGAGAGACTTTATGTACTTGGGACCTGAAGTCAAGCATCTGGAGGAATGTGAGTTAAACTTCTTGCTCTTCTCTGAGGGAATTGTGTGGGAGAGTTCCCAAAACCTACACAATTTTGTGGCTGGAAGGACCTGGAAGGCTGGCTTGCTGGGCGGGCAGGTGGGGAGACCTTGGGCGAGGCCTGTCACCAGGAGGAGGCCTGGACCCTCCCAGGCTGGGGCTACAGAGTCAGGAGGCAGCGGTGGAGTCTGCCCCTCCTCCGGGCCAGCACAGCACTTCGCTTCTAGTGCCCTAGACTGAAAGAGTTCGGTCTCTTTTGGTGGCAAAGGACAAAACCCCCACTCAGAGTGGCTGTGCCCGAATGGGAAGATCTTGGCTTCTGTGACTGAGAAGCCCAGGGTAGCTGTCCTTAGGTTGGCTGTCCCGGGAGACAAAACATCAGCGGACCCCACTGTTCGCCAGACTCTGGCTGGTGGCCCAGCGGGAGCCACCAGCAGCCCCAGGGAGACCCCCTTATCGTGGCCACCCTAGTAGAGACAGACTGTCTCCTTCTTCCTAGTTACCACTAAAGCCCCTGGGACAGAGTTTCCCTGGACTGGCTTGTGTCACATGCCCTGCCCTGGGCCAATCACTGCAGCAAGGAAACAGAAGGCTCCGAGGCCGGCCCAGGCCCAGGCCTGCTCCCCTGGAAGAGCTGCCGGCAAAGACGCCTCCACCTGAGGAGGGAGGCTGGCAGGAGCAGAGCTCAGCGGCTGTGCTCGAAGACAACTGGTGCAGGAGGTTAAGGACGTGGGCCTGGACGCTTGGCTCAGCGGAGAGTGGGGCTGATGGCCTGACAGGACAGCAGGGCTGGTGTGCGGGAATCCAAGCCCAGGGCTGCGTGGGGACAGAGGCCCAGGGGGCTGCCCAGGGTCCGGGATCTGTGTGGAAACGGCAGCTGCTGTTTGTTCCCCACGCCCCATGCCTCTCAGGCAACCTGAAAAACACAATGCCCCAGGCAGGAAACGCGGTCCGGTCTAGAGCCCAGAATGCCAAACCCTGTGACGAATTTGAAAACAAAACTTGTAAAAGCGAACTCTCACAATAGAACGTTTAAAGAAAAGGAAAAACCTTTATTTTCCTTTTGTATTATATAGGACTACACACGGTAGAAAAAAATGTTCAAAATACAGATAAGCAAAGAGATAAAATTTCCCATAATCTCACCACCCATGATGACCAATGTGAATATTTTACTGCAAATTTTGTCATTTATTTCTCTAGTAAGTAAAAAATACTTTTTCTTTTATAAATAAGACTGAATTATTTACAATTTTTTTTACTTAGCAATCTATTGTAAACATTTTTACATGTTAAAAAGTATACATGCACTATATTTAAAACATTGACACAATACTTAATCTTGTTTAATAAAGTTTCTTTTTTAAAAAAATGGCATTTTATTTATCTAGTTTTTAAATAAATTTTATTTATTGTTTTTAAAGAGAGGGAAAGGGAGGTAGGAAGAAGGGAGAGAAACATCAATGTATGGTTGCCTTTTGCATTCCTCTAGCTGGGGACCTGGCTGGAGACCTGACTTGCAACCTGAGTATGTGCCCTGGCTGGGAATCGAACCAGCTATGCTTGGGTTCACAGGCTATCACTTAATCCACTGAGCCACACCAGCCAAGGCTCAATAAAATTTCTCATGTCAATGTTTTCAGGATCTTCAAGTGCCATAAAGACATGTCTCGACACATTGGCCAACTATCCCATGGATGAATTTCTAAGAAGGGGAACATTAGATGCTCAGGGCTTGCTCCTTTAAAGCTCTAACCTTGTTGCTAAGGCCACAGTGGAAGAGTGTCAGGATATGGGGGCAGCTAACTTGGAGGCAGCACATATCTTTGGACTTTAATTGTACCTGGTCTTTAGTTAAAACTGTAACAGTTAATGTTTACATACCTAGCCTGGTCAGAATGTGGTAATAGAACTGGCTGGGAAACTCTTGGGGATGAGTTAATGAAGTTAGCTTGTCCAGAGATCCCTAGTGAAGTGGTACTTAAGCAGATGGTCCAATCGATAATCCCACTTAGCTCTTTCTGGATAATGGACTTTTGGATAATGAACTAATTTTCCTTTGAAGTGTGTACCAGTGTAACTGCACAGGTAGCAGCTAGGATAAAAACCCAACCTGGCAATGTCAAGTTGAAGGCGACTTGTCTAAAAGTCTCTTCCCTTGCTGCTCCCCATTTTTCCTATCCCCCCTTTTCCTTCCCCCAATAAATCATGGCTTGATTCCACAGCAGTCTCTGGGTATGATTTCTCCAAGCAAGGCTGCCCTGAGAAAGAGGAGACTCAGACTGGCTCTCTCCCAGCACCGAGAACTGCCCATATGCAGCTTTCCCCTTTTTTCAAATTCTTGCTGCCAATCTGATAGGTGAACATTTGCATCCATCTTCCTTCCTTCCTTCCTTCCTTCCTTTCCTTTCTTTTCTCTTTTCCCCTTCCTTCCTTCTTTCTTTTTAAAATTTATTTATTTAATTTTATTGTTGTTGTATTACATCCATCCCCCTTTTTCTTTTCTTTTTATTTTATTCTTTGATTACTCATGCAGGTGACCATCTATCATTTGCTTATTGACCATTTTGCATTTTTTCTTTTGGGAATTGTCAGTTTCTGACTCCTGGCCATTCTTCTATTGGCAGGCAGATCTTTACCTTATTGATTTGTAAAGGCTCCTTATAGATGATGGAAAATAACTCTGTTGTATATGTTGTAGTTATTTTTTCAGTTTATCACTGATCTGTATGTCTACCTTTATGCCCGTATTACACTATCCTGAAGTTCTGCTGCTTTGTAGTAAGTTTTGAAATTGAGAGTGTGAGTTCTCCAGCATCGCTCTTTTTCACGACTGTTTTGGTTATTCAGAGTCCCTTGCAATTCCATATGAATTTCAGAACCAGCATGCCAGTCCCCCAAAGAAGTGAGGTTGGACTCTCACAGGGACTGTACTAGGCCAATTTGCGGAGTATTGATACCTTAACAGCAATAAATCTTTTGATTATACGTATGAGCTTTTTTCTATTTATTTAGATCTTTATTTCAACAATGTTTTGTGGCTTTCACACTACAGATTTTGTACTCCTTTTGCTAAATTTACTTCTAAGTGTTTCATTCTCTTTGATGCTGTTATTGGAATTATTTTCTTAATTTCATTTTCATATTGTTCAATGCAAGTGTATAGAAATACAATAGGTTTTTAATATATTGCCCTTGTATCCTGCAACTTTTCTGGATTCACTTTTTCATCCTAGGAGGTTTTGTCTGTTTTTAGGACCAATCTTGCATTCTTGTGATAAATCACTTGGTTATAGCTTATAATTCTTTTTCTATGGTATGGATTTACGTACTTTGCTACTATTCTGTTTAGGATTTCTGCATCCATGTTTGTGAGTTACTGGCTTGTAGTTCTCATGTCTTCACTGGCTATGGTGTTAGTGTACCACTGGCCTCACAGAAGAGCTGGGAAGTTGTTCCCTCCTGTTTTTGGAAGAGTTTGTGAAGAATTGGTATTAACTCTTCTTCAAATTTTGATGGGATTCCCTCTGGTCCTTGACTTTTCTATTTGAGTAATGTTTTGTTTCCTACTAATTCAATCTCTTATTATTAAGACTTTCTATTTCTTCTTGAGGCATTTTGATAGTTTGTATCTTTATACATATTTGTTCATGTTATCTAAGTTAGCTAATTCATTGACACACAATTGTTTATAGTATTCCTTTATAATTATTTTTATTTCTGTGAGGTTAAGAGTAATGTTCCATCTTTCATTTTTGATTCCAGCAATTTTAATATTCTCTCTTTCTTATTTTCTTGGTCAATCCAGCTAAAGGTTTGTCAATTTTGTTGATATTTTTGGTGAACCATCAATTTCATTGATTTTCTCTGTTTTTCTGCTGTGTAATTTGTTTCCACCCTAATCTTTATTCTACTTTCTTTAGGTTTAATTTGTTCTTAGCTTACCGTTTTCTTGTAGTGGAAGGTTAGGTTATCTTTTTGAGATCCTTTTTCTGTTAATGTGGGCATTTCCAACTATAAAATTCCTTATAAACTTTAGCTACTCTTTGTTTTTTTGTATCTTCACTTTATTCATTTAATTTTCTAATTTTCTTTGTTTCTTTCTTTTCCTTTTTTCTTTTTCTTTTTTGCCCATTGGTTATTTAGGATTATGTTGTTTTCATATATTTGTGAATTTTCCAGATTTCCTTCAACAAAATAACAATTTAATTCTAATTTTATTTAACACCAGTTAGAGAACATGCTTTTGCATTATTTCTATCCTTTTAAATTTATTCATGTTTGTTTTATGGTCTAGTATATGGTCTGTACTAGAGAATGTGTCATATACATGTGACAAATGTGCTTTCTGCTGTTGTTGAGTGGAGTGTTCTATAAATGTCTGTCAGGTTAAGTTGATTCACAGTGTTGTTTACATCTTCAAATTCTCTGTTGATCTCCTCTGTCATTTTTCTGCCCATTACTAAAAATGGAGTCTTAAAGTCTCCTACTATTATGGTTGAATTGTCTATTTTTTCCTCATTTTAGTCAGCTTTTGCTTTATATATTTTGGTTTTCTGTTACTAAGTGCATATGTGTTTATAATCATTATAACTTTCTGATAGATTGACCCATTTATTATTATAAAATGTCCCTCTTTTTTTTTTTTTTAAAGTCCATTTTGTCCTTTAATATAGCCACTCTAGTTTTGTTATGGTTACTGTAAGACATGTTTCTCTCAAATGCTTTACTTCCCATCTATTTTTAGTTTATTTATCTTTTTTGTTAGAAGAGACCAATTTATTTATTTTTAAGTATATTTTATTCATTATGCTGTTGCAGTTGTCCCAATTTCTTTTTCCTTTGCTTGCCTCCATCCAAGACCCCCAAACCTTCCCACAATCCCAACACCCCTTAGTTCATGTCGGTTATGAATATGAATTCTCTGATTTCACCTTTTTCTCTACTATTCTTAACTTTCCTCTGTCTATCTTCTACCTACCAACTATGTTTCCTATTCCCTGCACCATTTCCCCACTTCACCTCCTTTCCCTTCCCAGCTGATAACTCTCCCAATGATCCCCATACCTATGATTCTGATCCTATTCTGGTTGTTTGCTTAGTTTATTTTTGTTCTTATTTTTTTAGATTCTGTTGTTGATAGTTGTGAGTTGTCATTTTAATGTTTATAGTTTTGATCCTCTTTTTCTTAAATAAGTCCTTTTTACATTTCATATAATAATGGTTTGATGATGATGAACTCCTTTAGCTTTACCTCGTATGGGAAGGACTTTATGTGCCCTTCCATTCTAAATGATAGCTTTGCTGGATAGAGTAATCTTGGTTGATTATTGATTGTCATTCCCTTCTTGCTTGCAAAGTTTCTTTTGAGAAGTCAACTGATAGTCTTACAGGAACCCCTTTGTAGGTAACTCTTTTTTTTTTTCTCTTACTGCTTCTAAGATTCTCTCTTTATCTTTAAATTTTTATATGTTAATTATGATGTGTCTTGATGTGGGCCTCTTTGGATCTAACTTGTTTGGGATTCTCTGTGCTTCCTGGACTTGTATGGCTATTTTCTTCATTAAATCTGGGAAGTTTTCCTTCATTATTCTTTCACATAATTTTTCAGTTTTTTGTTTTTCTTCTTCTTCTGGCATCTCTATGATTTGGATGTTGGCACATTTAAAGTTGTCCCAGGGGTTCCTAAGCCTCTCCTCATTTTTTTCCAGTTCTTGTTTCCTCATTCTGTATATTTCTTCCTTTTGTTCCAAATCATTGATCTGAACCATGGTTTCCTTCCCTTCACCACTGGTTTTGTATTTTCCTTTATTTCATTTAGCTTAGCTTTCACTTCTTCCCTTCTGTGTTTTCTATACTCAAGCATGTCTGTCAAGTCTATGAGTATCTTTTTTTTTTTTTTTTTTTTAAGATTTTATTTATTATTTTGAGGGAGAGAGGCAGAGAGGGAGAGAGACATCAATGTATGGTTGCCTTTCACCCGCCTCCAGCTATGAACCTGGCTGGAGACTTAGCTTGCAACCTGGTTATGTGCCCTGGTTGGGAATCAAACCAGCAATCTTTGGTCTTGCAGGCTGGCACCTTATCCACAGAGCCACCAGCCAGACTATGAGCATCTTTATCACCAGTGTTTTGAATTCTACATCTGATAGGTTGGCTATCTCTTCGTTGTTTAGTTCTCCCACTGGAACCTTGATCTGTTCCCTCTTTTGGGCCTTATTTCTCTGTCTCCTCAACTTGACAGGCTCCTGTGTTTGCCTCTGTGTCTTAGGCCAGAGCTGCTGCCCCTGTTACATTGTAAGGGGTGGAACCTTAGGTATTTGTCAGTGTGGGGGCTACCATTTCACCAAGTTGTGACACTGTATGTGGGGGAGGGGTCTAGAGGGAACAATGCTGCTTGCTCAGCACTTACCCCCTTTTTGGGTACTTCTCCTACTTCCCATATGAGACTGGTGCCTCTCTAGCTGTTGTCCTGGCTGTTGTTCCCAGAATGGATGGGTATGTGGACATTCTAGGACTGTGAGGCCCTCTAAACAAACTGACTTTGCTGAGAGACTGGCAATTTCTTTCTGCCCCAACCCCCATTGGTTTTCACAGTCAAAAGTAATGTGGCTTTATCTCCTTCACACTGCTCCCCTTCTGGTGTTGGAACTGTGAGCCATGGGGTCTGGTCTGGTACTAGGAGTGCTCCCCAGGTATCCCTCCCTACTTTTTTTAATGTGTGACTGCACTTTCTGCCAGCTGGCCATAGCCACTGTCCCACTGCAGCCACCACCCCACTTCCCCACTGCTGCCCCACCAATCTACATCCTCTCTGTCCAGGCTGTACCCCTCCCACCTGTCTGGATGAGTATTTCTTCTTTATATCTTTGTTGGACTTCCATGCAGCTAGATTTTCTGGAACTTCTGGTTGTCTCCAGTTTTGAGGTAGTTGTATTCCTTTTTAGTTGTGGAGGGAGATGATGCAACATGTCTCTCTAGGTCTTCTTCTTGACCAGATGTACAATCTACTTGTATTTTTAAATCTAAAGTGTTTCTCCTATAACAGCATAAAGTTGGATCTAGTTTTTGTCCAGCCTGATAAACTCTTTTGATTGCATTGTTTGATCAATTTGTATTTAATGTTATTATTGATCTAGTTGGATTTATACCTGCCAATTTACTTGTCTTTCACATGCCCCCAACTGGGGACCCGGCCCGCAACCCAGGCATGTGTGCTGACCAGGAATCGGAGCAGCATGGAGAAGAAGAGAAAGGTCTGTCCATGCCCAGCCTAAAGGGCAAAGGAAACCCAGGGCACCTCGGCCGGCATAACATGGCCACAGTGACTCTTGAGGTACCCCCACCCCGAAGAGGACCCTTAGGGACAGGTGGCTGGCCTGAGAGGGTCAGCTGCCTCACTTCTCAGGAGATTCTTCCTCCACAGCCAGTCTCAGAGAAGGGGAGCTTTGTCATGAAGGCATCCTTACAACTCCACTGTTCGTTTTTTTCAAACAACCTGCTAGTCATTGAGAAACAGGTTACTTCCCATTACTATTGAGTTTGCCTAATTCTCTAGACATTTCTAGCAATTTTTGCCTTATGTAACTTCTTGTGGGATTTAGTGCAGAACAGTGTTATTTTTAAGTTGCAAATTATTCTTTACCCCAGAAAATATTGATACATAAAATGACTTTTGGTGCTGTTTAATTTTTTTTTGTCTTGAATTACATTGCCTGACACTAAATGAACCCTGATTTTCTGTTTGCATCTGTTTGATATACTTGTTCTCATTCTTTTCCATTTAACCTTTTTGATTTTGAATTGGTAGTTTTAGGATGTTTCTCCCCACTTCTGTGTGGTGAACTTCTATACTCACCCATGGATAAGCTGCCCCCACATTCTGGGGCACCTCGCCGAGCAGGGTAGTTGAGTGGTTGAGCAGTTGTGTAGCGACTCACAGCAGTGAGGATCTCCCAGGCACACCTTCTGCCCAGTTGTCATGGATGTTGTATTACTCAGCAGTTCTGGGATGACAACCTGAAAATTCATGGGTCTCCTAAGGAGCTTTTTAAACATTAAGTTAAATCATAGCTAGAAAACATCGGTGAACAATGCAGGGAAGCCTCACATGAAGAGGCAGTGAGAAGCTCTCTCCACTGGGAAATCAGGGCGCTCAGCAGTCAGGTTGAAAAGCAAAAGGGAACCATCATCTGTTTTTTCACCTTCACCTTCATGAAAGCCCAACAGGGAAGCAAAGCAGGGGAGGGGGGATGGGGACAGGCAATGGTGGGTAGGGAGAGAGAGACTGACTAACCGGGCACCATGGGCTCTTGGAATCTAGAGCCAGATGCAACTCTTAGGCTTTTGCTTTTAAGCTAATAAGTTTTCTTTTAAAATTGTTGATTTGATTTTTAGAGAGAAAGGAAGAGAGAAAGAGAAAGAAACATTAATTTGTTATTTCACCTATTTATGCACTCATTAGTTGATTAGTGTATGTGCCTCAACTGGGGATTGAAACTACAGCCTTTGCATATCAGGACAATGCTCTAACCAGCTGAGCTAGTGGGCATTCAGTTAGTTTGGAGTGGGCTTAACTTATAACTGAAGAAGACCCAGGGATCTGGGGCAGTGCCTCCCAAGTTAGTGTGACCTCACAGGACATGAACAAAGAAAGGTGCGTAAGCAAGAATCCCTAGAAAGGAGAAGAATCAAGTGTGTGAAGAAACAGTCTCCTGAAGGCATGCGGTTGGACAAGAAAGAAGCCCTTAAAGTCCCTTTCCAGATAATTTTTGATTCTACAACATAACAACATGTGGTAGTTTTGCAAAGTTAAGCTGCTATATGAACTCTCAACTTTTATCAATAAAGTATTATAAGTTGGTTTAAAAAAAGAAAAAAAAATCTTTGTAATGGCTGCTTTATGCTACGTGTGTCTTGACTGGACACTGTCAGAGGCCTTTCTGATTTATTTCAGGAATTTTCACATGTTTATTTTTCCACATGCTATTCATATGAATGTGAAGAGATAGAGAACTACGACATTTTTTCAATCTAGTGGAGCCAAATTGTTGCATAAATTTGGGTCAGAAATGCTTTCAGCTTCAAGACTCCACCTAGCACACAGCCCTGACCGCTGGAGGGTCATTCAGTGTTCAGACGATAAAATGAAGGAGTCAAGACTCCCCATCAGGCTCTCTTGCCACAGTCACAGGGGCAGAGGCAAACCCTTCCCTTAACCTTCCCTTGGCTTCAGCAGGCGGGCTGGGAAAGTAAGCACCCAGCACTGAGATTGTTACACAGAGGGATTTAAACATGAGCTAGTCCTCCAGTTTCTTGTGAAAATCTGAATGTTAGCAGGGACAAGGGGAGCGTGAAGAAAAGGGCAGTTCGGGGAGACAGGGCCTGACACAGGCCTACTGGACCATGCTTAGGTTTGGCCTCAATCTGTGAGGGTATTTAACTGGGTGGTTTTGAAGAAGCTTCCACACCCGGCACACTGCTGATGTGTTGAGTGCGTGAGCGTGTGTATCTGCGTGTGTGTAGTGCGACAGCTTTGGGACTGGGCATCAGGAAAACTGAGCTGGTCTGGCTCTGCCACCACTTCCTGTGCAGTTCCAAGCTGACCTGTCACAGCTTCTAGCTCTCAAATGAGGAAGCTAAGCTGGTCAAAAATGTTTCTCTTCCTTTGCTCGAGTTCAAATTACCTCTGACCTCTACAACCTTCTCTTGTTTGTGCGTCAGTCTCAGCAGGTAACCTTTAACACTTCTGCTTCCAATTTCTAGTCAAAGACAGTTGTACCAGCAGCACAGGGCTCGCACAGAGCAAGTACAGCCTGGTTCTCCAGGCCAGCTCTCCCGAGGAAAGGCCAAGGGTGCTTAGGCCCACGAGGACTGGGGGTGGGAAAGAATGCAAGTGTTACCACTAGGTTCTAGAAGACATGAGGGTTGCATAGGCCTAGGGAGCACCCAGTTCTGTTCAGCCTCATGCTCAACCGACTTTCTCCCTGGCTTCAGAAATGGTGAGGGCCGAGGTTGGGTGCTGATCCATGTCTAAGGTTCCCCAGAAGGCAGTTTGGGGACTTTAGGAGGATGTGTCGGTCAGATGCAGTCAGGCTGGAACAAATGGCCATGAAGGTTAGTTAAGCCCAGCCCCCACCATAAAGTATTATCTTCTCAATTTCCAACACAGCCCTCAACATCAGGAATGTAGCTGAGAAGTGGGCAGAGCAGAAGTAGCCAACCAGAAATGTGAGCAGGGAAGAAGCACGGGACTCAAGGGGAGGCAGATGGCAGCCCTGTTTGGTGAGAAGCAAGGTCCAGAGGCAGAAGAGACCAGTCCTTGGGAGCGCAGCAGGCCCAGGGACTCGACCCCAGCCCGCCTCTTTTGTGGGTTGTGCGCTGTTAGAGGTAAAGGATGGGCAGGGGTGGTGTGGGGATTGGCCAAGGAGAGTTGACTTGGGGGACTCAGTGGCTGTGCAGATGGGACAGGCCGAGGCTAGCTCTTTGCAGGCCCAGGAAACAGGGCTGCAGCCAAGGCCTAGTGAGGTGTGGTGGGAGGGCCAGCACCAAGCCTAGGACCTTTCTGATTCCTCTCAAGCCCGAGGCCTTGGGATTCTAGAAATTCCATCAGTTTGGGCTTGGTAGGTAGGAACTCTAAGTATAACTCTCACTAGAGGCAGATGGAGGGGGAAGGAGAAAAAAAAGGCACATGCAATTTTACTTTTTTATATAGAATTTGTACAATATATTTCTCTTCATTTGCATATTTTACCCACAACTTAACATCCTTTTTACAGGCTGAACTCAGCTGATATAATCAAAATTCTTTCTTTCAACCAAATAGGAAAAATTCAAAATTGTAAACCCGTAAGAAAACAAATTAAAAACTATGATGAAAATAAGTCACTCCTCAGTAGGAACAGTATCTGTTTGTACATTATACATGATTTGGAAAAGAAATTTGTTTCTAGATTAGGCACATGTTTCCACAACACCTTTATTCCTGCCAGTGTTCTCCCACTCCAGGCAGTCCTGACTCCTAAGAAGGATCAAAGGGATGTTGGTCTTGACGGAAATCTGTTCTTTCAGATACTGCTGGTACCAGTTGGGGACCAGGAGTTGCGGGAGTCACCAGCCTCAGGAGGGCCTGGGTGGGAGCAGGGCCTGGCTCAGCAGCGCCACCTAGTGGCTGGAAGCAGAGGCAGGGTGGGAGGCAGGGGTGCCAGGCCAGGCCGGCCTTGCCAGGAGAGGGTAGCAGTTGTGTGTAAAGGGAAAACTTAGGCTTATTCTATGCAAATTGAAGTACAGAGAGACCAGAATAGCAAGGGTGGTGTATAGAGAGCAGCTAGGAGGAGTCCAGTGTTTATTTACAATTTGTCTTCCTGATGGGAGGATGGGGGAAGCTGAGCTGGTGGCAACTGCCATGATGGGTGTGACAGCTGCCCTGCCCATCTGTCCCCACTCCACTATGAGTCAGTCTGAGGTGTGGAGGGGTGGGTGGTGGGAGGTCAAGCAGCAACTTGCGCCATCTCCATGTTTGTCTCCCAGGCAGTTCGTCACAGAGCCTAAGCCCTCGGTGGGACCTCTTGTTCTCTGAGATTCCCCTTCTCACGTGAATCCTAGTTGGATCTGGGTGGTACGGAATGTGGGGCTTCTTCTGGATGTGTGGGCAGAGCAAAAGATGAGACAGGAGTTTCTACCCAGCCAGCAGAGCCTACCTCCGCATCCCCCCTACCCTGGAAGGCCAGGCCAGGCCAGGCTGGGGCCTTGCTGACATCAGAGTGATGGGCCTCAGACCACAAGGTGTCCGAGCTGACCCATTTGTTTCTGTCCCCTTTAAATTCCCCTTCCATATGCAGCTGGGGCTTGGCTGAGGACCTAACTCTAGGGCTGCAGAAGGTCACTCTAGACCTCAACCTCCTGACCCAGAAGGCAAAAGTGCTCTTGCAGTAAGATCCTCTTGGGACCTGCAGTCCTGGGCCTTTCCAACACAGACACCTGCAGAGCCTACAGAGGGGGCTCCAGAGGCCACGTCTGGCTAAAGCCCTGGCTATGATGAGCCTTCTTGGGACTTGGTCCTGTGTGGTGGGCTGTGCCCAGGCCCAGACACTGGCCCAAAATGGTAGAAGTCACAGGCATTCTTTACACTCACAAGTCCCACTGAGGCTGGCAGATAGCCCACACTCGAGCCCTGCTTCACACTCCAGATCGTGGCTTTGGAAAGAGGATAATTATCAGCACTTCAGGGCAAGACTACAATCATAAAAAGAAACATGGAAGCAGCATTCATTAGAACTAATGCAGTTATTGCTAGGTAAGCGACAGCTGAATAACCACGCTGAGTCCCAGAGGCGGACCTGATGAATTACTGGCCATGGAGCAGAAATAAAATCACGTGTGTGTTTGTTTTACTTCTAAAGTAAGATCTTCTCTGATAATACTTCAAGTCTTTTTAGATAGAGAGCTAATGGGATTTCTTAAGTTCTGTTACTTTCGCACCAGTTTGTCACCTATATGGCTGTTTCACTGTCACTCCCTTGGAGCCCTCTTAGGGAAGTCCATGTAATTCTGTTCTAAAAACGTGAGGTGGGAACCAAAATATGTTAAAACAACTGAAAAAACTTGGATGCAATGGGAGCCAGCGCACGAGGGGAGCACTCTCGGGTGGCCTGCTGGCAGTTCCCAAGGTGCTGTCCTCACCAAGGGCTTCTCTGGGATGGCTGTGGCGAGGGAGCTGGTGCGGTGCTGGTCCCGGACGAAATGCTGGGTCCAGGTGGTGGCAGGCGGGCTCATTCTCACCAGTTTCACGTTGGATTAGCCAGTCTTGGGAAGCAAAACCTGAGAGGGGCTCCCAGGTCCAGCACTGCTGTGGGAGGCCTTGCTGAGAAAGGGGGCTCTGTGCAGACTGGCCTTCACTTGAAGGGCAAGTGCCAGCACTTCCAGCTCAACTGAGACAGAACCCTTTCCAGAGAGGCCGCTTCCGGGCCTTCCCTGGGTGGCAGCTTCCGCAGGGACAGACCCTGGAGAGAGCTGGCCTCTGAGCAACCTTCTCAAGGGCCTCCTGCAGGCCCTTTGTGAATAATTTTGCACGGCTTTGCTTATTCTCACAAGCTGCAGTACGTGCAGATGTCTAGCCGTAACATGGGAAGTTCTTGCAGACAGGCTGCTTGGCATTCTGATCGGAGTGGAAGTGGGAGCTCACAGGGAGCCAGGCATTTCGCCACAGGAATTTTCCTGAATGAGCTTATATATCTGCTGTAAATATCCCTGCGGTCAGATTAGCTGGTTCCATGCATGCCATACCAAGAGCTAACACTCGACATTCCAGAGGCGGGTTGCCTTGTTTGGGTAGTTGATGGCCAGGCTGATAGCAGCAATGTTCTGCAGAGCCTGTGGAAAGAGAAAGAGTCATTGCCAGTGTCAAGAACCGTTTCTTCCCTTGCTTGGTTCATTAAATGCTGGCTGAGCAAGATGCTCAATCGAGTAACTGAGGGCAGGGGCAAGGAAGACATGGGCCGGATATGGTTCCCATCACCTGGGGGCCCACAGTCCACATCAAGAAACAAAAGCTACTGAGACCACATGAGAACTTTAGACACAAGGTAGAAATCATCAGTGCCCTAAGCAAGGGGCAGGTGCAAAGCTGGGGGCCTCAGTGGACACAGAGGACACTGTCTGCAGAGGGTCTGGAAAGGGAACAGCACACAGAAGGGAAGACATAGGCAGCCAGCACCAGGGACCCAGGAAGCAGCGTTGGGAAGGTGGAGGCAACGGGGCCAGACCAAGGCTGGTCTTCAAGGTTAAGGGCAGCAGGAGTGGGGGACTGGCTAGCAGAGGACAAGATAACAGGCAGGCAGAGGAGGCAGCACTGGTCCAGCAAAGGGGATGAGCTATGGGGAGGGTCAGAATGAGGGCGAGGAGCCAGGGCACGGCACGGGCAAGAGGGAGGAACCCATAGGGATAAGCATTGTTTAGCTTTCAGTGTCAAATGGTCAAGTGTCAAAGTTTCATTTTGTGCCACACAACGAGGGGTGGTAGTGACAGTGCCGGCAGACATCGGTTGCAGGGAAAGTGGGGAAAGAGTTTTTACTCTGCCTACTGGTCTCAGGAGAATTCACACAAACTCTTCAGCAGTTGATGGGGGGACCTCTGGTTCCAAGCAGGCATCTGACCCTTTCTTGCAGGAGGAAAGGTTTGCTGAGAAAACTCGGCAGGAACAGTGTGAAGCTTTGGCTGGGAGTCCCAGCTAGACACCTACTCAAGTGTGACCCTGGGCTTCTCTCGCTTTTCTCTGAGCTTCAGCATCCCATCTGTCCCTTTCAGGGTAGGACCACATGCTCTGTGACAATCAAGGAGTCTGTGACCTCGAGGTTCTCAAAACTGTGCCCAGGGCCTATGGGTTCCTGAGACCCTTTGAGGGGCTCCGCACAGTAAAAACTATTTTCACAATGATACTAAGGTGCTATTTTTCACTTTCATACTCTCAGAAGCACACTGAAGAGTTTCCCAGAGGCTAATGTGTGTTAATGCAACAGTGAATACAGAAGTAGACATGGGACCCCAACTGTCTTCTATGAAGGCAAATATTAAAGAGATCTGCAGAAATGGAACACAATGCCACCCTCTGAGTTTAGCAAAACATATTATTCATGTTAACATGAAATGGGTTTATTTTTTTTTAACACATTGATAAATGTTTTAAATTATCTTCATTTCTACATTTCAAATCTAACTTAATTTCCAATGGTATATTTTAATATATACAATATAATGCACATAAACAAAAGCATTTTGGGATCCTCCATAATTTAAAAGTGTAAAGAGGGCCTGGGACCAAACAGCTGTCAGAAGAGGCATTGCACCAGCGAATAAAGTTACATCCCAAAATATCTGAAACCTAACTCTAGGAAACTATGGAGATTGGCCAAATTGTAAATTTAAAGCTTTGGTTGTTTTGGTTTAAATGGCACAAATTCTTGCTACTGTCTTCTGACCCCACAGTTTAGTATGAATGACATTGATCAATGGGGCACCACTGGTCTCTCTGACACCAGAAGGAAGGGATGAACTGGAGTGAAGCTCCATGTAAACCCTGGGGCAGGGGGTGAGGTGGGTTCTCTACTCGTGCCTCACACACAGAAGCCCTTTGTCTTGGCCACAGTGATGGGGACAGCCCGCCACAAGCAGACAGCCACGAAGGGTCAGCTTAAAGGTGGATGTGTACCTGCGCCGCACAGCGGAGAAGGTGCTCGTCGGTAGTTAAGGCCAGCAGGTAATCCTGCAGCAAGCCGAGCTCCTGTAGAGAGAGAGAGCAGGATGCAGTGCTAACAGACCACCACCTGGGAGACACCCACCCACGACCACAGATGCCTCAAGTGGATAATCAGTGGTGGTTCCACCAGTGCCTCAAGGCACCACCTCACTCAAAATCCATGGAAGGAGCTGGACCAGGAGGAGCCTTTTTCGCTCTCATATTCAATAAGTCTATTGTGCTGAGGGGAGGAAAAAATAAGAAAAAAGAGCCCATGTGTCTTATTTTCCAAAGCTCAACTCTGCCAGGGCTGATCCAAGACAGCTTCCCCCTGGCTTCAGACCTGACTACATTAAGCAGTCTGGTGTTGCTGGGGCTGGGAGGTGAGGGCCCAGACTGTGGGCCACTTCTGCCTCTCTGTGCAGGTCAGCTGAGACCTTGACTACCCCCACACAGGGCTGGGAATGGGGCTGTGATGTGAATCCTGGGCAGCAGTGGCGGCCAAGGCACTGGGTAGTGCTGTGCTCTGGCCCAGAAACCTGGTGCAAAGGGCAGGGCAGGGCCCTCACCTGGGCGCGGTTCTCTGTGACGAAGAAGAGCTCAGTGAGGGCACGGTGCAGGGGAAGGAGGACGCCTGGCTGTGTCACATCTTCATACAGGCTATACTCCATGTGGGTAAAAAGCTGCCACAGGGGCTTTAACAGCGAAAGGTCACAAAGGTCACTGTGGGAGGAGGACCATGTCAGACAGGCAGGAGACAGGCAGGGGAAATGCAGCTCTGACTCTCCCTGCCCCAGCACCTAGTCAAGTCATTACAAGATAGTCCCACTCACCCTCCCCCTAAAAAACAACCAACAATATTCTACCAGCAAATAAGGGGCCGAACCTAATCTTCAAAACAGGACTCCAAGGAGACAGGAGATCCTGAAGCACCTTCATGTAAATCACCTGTGCATCTTTAAAAACAACTGTTATAAAGAACCTCCAATGGTAATGAAAAGAATCTCAAGATAAAGTAGAAAAAACCCCAAAACTGTATATACAAAGTAAAATTTAAAAAATTAAAAAACTACATACACAATACTGTGTAACCACATTAAAAACAAACTTACAAAAAATATTATTGGTTGTCCCTGCCAGTTTTCTAGATTTTCTACAACACTCATTGCTTTACTAATCAGAAAAACAAAAACAAAAAGCAATTAAAAAGCAATGGCAACCATTATTATGATCTTAGGTTCATGAACACAGGGGATACACTCGTGGTACACTTCCTCAGACCAGAAGTTTTTCTCGTAAAGAATCCTTTTCAATACAGCTCCGTTGAAAGACTGCAGTGATTTTTCTTTTCTTTCTCTTTTTATTTTTACATACAGGATGTTATACTTTATTTATTAATATATTTTTTAAACAAACAAAAAAAAAACCCAGATTTTATTTCATTATTTTTAGAAGGAGGGGAAGGGAGAGAGGCAGAGAGGGAAAGAGACATCAATGTATGGTTGCTTTTCACCTGCCTCCAGGCACAGACCTGACTGGAGACCTGGTTTGCAATGTTATTATGTGTCCTGGCTGGGGAATTGAACCTGCGACCTTTGGGTTCGCAGGCCAGCACCTTATCCACTGTGCTACCAGCCAGGGCAGGATGTTATACTTTAATTTCAGTTCTACATCCTTCAGAGGAGATAAAGTATGAAATACATAATATTCTTAGACTTACTACATGATTTTACATAGTCTTAAATTTTGCCTTTTTTCTTTAATGTAGGATTTTAAAAAGAATTCTGTACACTTTAAGTTTAATCCTAGAGATCATCACTTTCTTCTGAAGGATTAAGTCTTTACAGTGTAAATCAGTGGGAAAACTGGGCTTGATTTAAAGAGGCAGTGACAGCTGGGTGTTTAGGAAAGCACCTGTAGTGTGAAGTAAAATGCACCTGCATGGCTTATTCCTGTGGCAGAAGTAAGGTATTTCAGCCTGCCATCCTTCCCCTGGGGGCTGCTTCTCCTCTGCCCTGTCCAGTCTCAGGACCTGGGACTGAGGGGGTATAGGAATACCCCTAATAGATGGCCAGCAAGCTGCAAAAATGCATCCACACTGCAGCCAGAAAGTGCCCTCCAGTCTGAAGACAGTAGAGATGTGTACATATCACTCAACCAGATGTTCTCACTGGAAGCCACTCTCAGAAGAACCAAACTAAGCGAGCCCTATGGGCAATGTGGCCCCTGATGTTTGCTTATGAGGACACAGTGGCAATGGCCGTCTTAACAAGAGGGGGTCTGAGCAAGGAGGGAAGGGACAAAATGTGTGAATGACATGAGGGCACAAGACAATGATGCCTTCAATCCTTGCTTCTATTCAATGCTCTATTGAAGGTTCTGGCTAGTACAAAAAGGCAAAAACAGTTTCTAAGGATTGAGAGGAAGAATTAAAACTCATTTTTTGTAGATAACATGACTGTGTGCTGAATAATCTATATATACACTCATAGAATGAACAGAACAAGGTCACTCACTATTGTACAAGTATAATACACGAAAATTAATCACATATCAGCAGAAAAAGTACAAAATAAAAAAATTTAAAATACCAATTACAATACTACCTAAAACATTTAAGACATAGGAATAAATCTAACAAAATATTGTGTGAGTCCTCTACACAGAAAACTTTATAGTTTTATAACATTACTAATGTCTAAACAATAGAGCTTGTGGATTAGAGGATTCAATGTTCTCAATACCTTGCTTCCTCTCAAATTGACCTCAAGTGTCAATCAAAATTTCAGCAGGTGAGAAGGGTGCATGTTGTCTACAAAATAAACTAATCAGGAACAAGGCAGAGATGCCCACTTTCACCAATCCTACTCAGCATAATACTGGGAGTCCTAGACAAAGCAATTTGGCAAGAAAAGCCTATAAGGGCATCAAAATTGAAAAGGAATAAGTGAAACTGTCTCTGTTTGCAGATGACATAATATTATATAAGAAAACCTTCAAGATTCCACCAAAAAAATTGTTAGAACTAATAAATGCAGTACAGTTACAAGGTACAAAGTCAATAAAGCCAGCTGTGTTTCTATACACTAAAAATGAACTATCAGAAAGAGAAATTAATAAAACAATCCCATTTATAATAGGGTCAAAAAGAATAAAATATTTAGGAATACATTTAACAAAAGAGCTGTACACTGAAAACTAAAACACTAGAGAAAGAAATTAAAGACACTATAAATGGAAAGATAGTCTGTGTTCATGAGTTGAAATAATATTTTTTAAATGTTCATGCTACTCAAAATTATAGATTCAAAATTTTAATGGTATTTTTCATAGAAACAGAAAAAAAAAAATTTGAAAATTCATATGGAACTACAAAAGAACTTGAGTAATAACAGAAGTCTTAAGAAAGAACAAGGCTCAAAGTATCATACTTCCTAGTTTTAAACTATATTATAAAGCTAGAGTAATCAAAACAGTATTGTATTAGCATAAAAATAGACACACAGATCAAAGGAACAGAATAGAAAGCCCAGAAATAAACCCATGCACATATGCCTCTATGCCTGATGATCCTCTGATAATGCAAAATATAGATCTGGTGATACTTTTTGTCCAGAGTATCTGCTAGTAAAGGGATGAACTGACTGCTCTAGAGAACTGGAAAGGTCAAAGGGAAGGAATCTGTGGCTAGCATTTGCAAAACAGTAAAAGTTTTGTGGAGACCAAAAAAAGGGTAGAGGACCTGAATAGACATTTTGCCAAAGAAGACATGCAAATGGCAAACAGGTATATGAAAAGGTGCTCAATATCACTAATCATCAGGGAGATATAAATCTAAATCATAACGAGAGGTCACTTCAGGGCTATTATGAAAAGAAAAAAAACGCTAGTAAGGATGTGGAGAAAGAGTGAACCCTTGCACACTATGAGGTGACTAAGAGTGTTAACTGGATTGTGGGAATCCTTTTATAATTAATAAATATATCAAATTATCATGTTCTACACTTTAAATATATTACAATTGTATTTGTAGATTATACCTCAATAATTCTGGGGAAAAAAACACCTAATTTTAAAATTTATATGGACATGTAGGGTTAAAAATAGTAAAGACCACTGAAGAAAGAAATTGAGGAAGATACAAATAAATGGAAACATGTACCCTATTTGTGGATTGGAAGAATTAACATCATTAAAATGTCCACACTACCCTAAGCAATCTATAGATTCAATGCAAATCCTATTAAAATATCACTGGCATATTTCACAGATCTAGGATAAACACTTCAAAAATTTATATGAAATCAAAAAAGACCCTGAGTAGCCACAACCAACTTGAGAAAGAAAAAGAAAATAAGAGGGATCACAATACCTGATACCAAACTATACTATAAGGCCACTGGCATAAAAACAGACACACTGATCAATGAAACAGAAAACAGAACTCAGAAATAAACCCATGTCTCTATGGTCAATAATTATTTGTCAAAGGGGGCATGAACATACAATGGAGTAAAAGTAGCCTATTCAATGCCTGGTGTTGGGAGAACTGAAATGGTACATGCAAAAAAGTGAAACTAGACCACCAATTTAAACCATGCAACAGAATAAACTCACAATGGATAAGACTTAAATACAAGTTGTAATACTATGAAAGTCCTAGAGGAAAACATAGGCAGTAAAATTTCAGATATTCTATATAGTAATATTTTTGATGATCCGTCTCTTAGGGCAAGAGAAATAAAGGAAAATATATACAAATGGGACCACAGCAAATTAAAAAGCTTCTGCATGGCTAAATAAAACACCAGCAAAATGAAAAGGCAATTGACTATATGGGAGAACCTATTTACCAATGATACATCAGACAGGGTTTAATCTTCAAAATATATGAAGAACTCACATGACCCAACACCAGGAAGACAAACAATCCAATTAAAAAATGGCGCAGAGGACCTAAACAGACATTTCCCCAAGGAGAAAATACAGAGGGCCCATAGATATATGAAAGAATACTCAACATCACTAACCATCAGAGAGGTACAAATTAAAACCACAAATACCACCTCACACCTGTCAGAATGGCTATCAATAAATCAAATTACAACAAGTGCTGGCAAAAATGTGGAGAAAAGGGAACCCTGGTGCACTGCTGGTGGGAATGCAGAGTGGTGCAACCATTATAGAAACAGTACAGAATTTCCCCAAATAGTAAAAATGAAACTGCCCTTTGACCCAGTGATTCTATTGCTGGGAATATACATTAAGAATCCTGAAACACCAATTCAAAAGAACTCACGCACCAAATGTTCATAGCAGCGTTATTTATAATAGCCAAGTGTTGGAAACAGCCTAAGTGCCCATTAGTAAATGAGTGGATCAAAAAACTATGGTACATTTACACAATGGAATACAATAAAGCAGAAAGAACGAACTCCTACCCTTTGAGACAGCATGGATGGAACTGGAGACTATTATGCTAAGTGAAATAAGCCCACTGATGAAAGACAAGTTCCATATGATACCACTTATAAGAGGAATCTAATGAACAGAATAAACTATTAAGCAAAACAGAACCAGTGACATGGAAACAGGGAACAGACTGACAGCTGCCAGAGGAAAGGAGGGAGTTGGGGAATGGTGGAAAGAAGGGGAAGGGAGTAGTCAAAGAACGTATGAAAGACCCATGAACATGGAAAAGTGTGAGGATGGACTGGGGAGGAGGAGGGGCAGGATGGAAGAGGGCAAAGGGGGAAAAACTGAAATAACTGTAATAGAATAAACAAGACTTAAAAAAAATAGTCAAGACAATGGTGAAGATGAAGAACTATGCTAAAGGATGTATACTGCTAAACATGTAAACTTATTATAAAGCTACAAGATTTAAGACAGAGTGGTATTGGCACAAGGATATTCAAAAAGGCCAATGGAACAAGAGACCAGGCACAGACCCATGCACAGATGGATGCCTACTTTGTGACAGAGATGGCACAGGAGTGTGGTGAGGGAAAAGGTGGTCTTTATATTCAAGTAGAGACCCATGTAAGAAAAAACTAATCTTGGCCCCTACACTTCATGTCATTCACTAAAATTCATTCCTCACTGATTGTTGCACTACCATAAAGGAAATGATCGATAAACCTGAAGGCATTAAAAAACGCCAAGAGTGAAAGGGCAAGCCACAGAGTAGGAGGAGATACTGGCAGCAAAAGATGCGTATCTAGAAGGCAGCTTACCTGTGGGAGCAGCATAGCACAATCCTCAGAAGGAGGTGAATGGCTTTTAATCGCTGATGACCAGTCTGGCGACAAGCCACGCCTACCAGCCATTCCCACATTTTGGCCAAGGGGAGGTGTGGCACAACTCTTTCTTCTGACAGCATTTGCTTCAAAATCTCAAATCCTGGGCAACCCCCACAAAACACAGATATTTTAATAAACAGAACATAACGATTAATTAAATCTTGTCTGAAATTATGCCTTTGGAAAGAGCAATAGAAAGACATTTTCATTTCCCTTTTTCTCAAAAATGCCCTGGCCAATTCTAAGACAACAAGCATCTTTTTTAGGTGGCTCTTCTCTCTGCCCATTCATGTTTACAACTAACCAACTATACAGCATGTTCAAGAGTGACATGTGTGGGGTTTGTGAGACAAACTTGTGAAAGTCTTAGAGAAAAATATCTGCTTTAATTTTAACAAAATTCAGTGATAGAATGGCATTTATACCCAGAGTGTACCTGGCAGGGAGATGGTGCAGACAGAAAGAGAAAAGCACACACCTGTCTGGAATCGCCCCAAGTGTCCGGCCGTCACAGTGAACTTGTAGCCCCATTCAGTATTGCTCATATCAGAGGTGAAGCGGTAATACAGGGTGTCTCCTGGTCACACAAGAAGCAGAGACAGGTCAGGACATTGTGGTAACAGGGAATGGCAAGTGGGGTGTTTCTGATTATATACGTATAATAAGCCCCATTTCAAATTCTCCAATAATTTCCCTTTTCAGTTTTAAGTTAAATAATTAATGTTAAGAATTGATATAACCGAGAATTTATTTACTACCTGGAAGCTCAAAATCTTTCCATTTCTGTTGAGATCCACTGAAATTGTGTCGATCCTGCTGAAAGTCACTGCTGCTGGACATGGCTAATTCATCACAGCCTTCCTCTGTGTTGCACTGAGAATCAAATTTGACTGAGAGGTAGATGGCACCAGGAATGTGAACTTTATCCTGGGGAGGGAAATGAGAGCATTTTGGTCATTACTGGTCAGTTACTGAGGGCTTACCTCATGCTAAGTTCTGCAACTGAAACTGGGGGTGTAAGTCATGGCCCTGGCTTCCAGGAGCTCCCAGTCTAGCCAGCTAGGACAGGAGCAAGCACGTGGCTGCAAACATGTAGGAGCCACACTTGTGCAGATTGGGACATGGCTGGCAGGCTTCACTTGGAGAATGAGGGGAGGGCAGGAAAGAGTCCCAATGAAGGGGTGTTTGGGTTGTTATGAGAATGAAGAGGACAGGGGGGCCCTGACAGGAAGGAAGGAACAGCAGGAGACAAGGTGAAGGGGGATATAACCATATGGCCGGGGGGGGGGGGGGGGCGGCATTTCAGGCAAAAAGAACAGCTCTGGAAAGTCTGCTGTGCTCAGGGAACAGCAAGGAGCTCGCTGAGGAGTGGGTAAAGGGTGAACTTTGTGAGTACGTATGTTTGGGGTATTGGACTGGGATGGCTCTGAAGGACTGGCAGGAATGGAAGTAAAAGCCTGATGCGTTAAAATAAGGCATTTAGATTTTGTCTGGAGGGCAGGGGAGCCCTGGAAAGGCTTAGGTTTGTGTTGCGCAAGGATCCCCAAAAGCTGTTGTGCAGCACAGCCAGGGCTGGGGCAAGGGCAACAGCTAGGGTAAGGAAGCCAGAGAAGGGGAGGGGTGTCAATGAAGGTAAGGTGGTCTCCTTTGAGCTGGAACTTAGTAGCTCACTAGCTGTGCCTACAAGGGGCTGGACCCAGGAATACATGGAGAGAAGAGGCTTTGAAGGAAGAGAGGGGGAAGGTTCTGCAAAACAGAATTTCAGCTGAGCAATAACCAAGTTCTAATGAAATATATCAGTTTCTCTGTCATCCAACACTGCTGCTATAGGGCGCTGGCTCATCAGAAGCTTAGGCCTTGCCAGCTCCAACATTTTGAAAAGGGCAAAAGAAATGCAAGTGGCATTATTAAGCCGGTGAGAATAACAGGCCATCCCATACATGGCTCAGCCAAACTCCTATATCTTCCTGTCCAGGTACAAAGTTAAGGATGGAAGAGATGAGGCCTTTCTGTTCTGAGTCATTACACAAAAAGGGGTGGGAGTCTCCAAGGTGTGGCCAGGTCATCAGGAGATAGGCAGAGTGAGGACTGAAGCCCACACTCACTGCAGGAAGGCCCAAGGACTCACTCCAAGGCACTTGCTGCAGGAAGAGTCAACTCTCCTCCAGGGCCAGGTGGCCCAGTGTGGTTACTAAAACAAGGTCAGGAAGAGAGAAGACTTGCTTGTACAGAATAGGCTTCAGGGAGTCAGACCGCAGCTTAAACTATAAGGAAGTACTTTCTTGACCAGGGCTGTCCAAAGGGGAGTGAGCCACTGTGGGAGTTGATGAGATTCTTGCTACTCAGCAACCCTGTGGGTCCTGCCAGCAGCACACCCTGAGGCTGGGCAGGGCCTGGTCAACCCTGGAACATACCTCAAAGTTGGTGTTGTTGTTATATGGATGCTTCGACTCTCTCACTTGCACCTCCATTCCGGGCTCCTCCATGAACTGGCAGGCAGCCAGGGCCATAGTGCCCAGCATGTTCTCTCGGCAGCCTTGGAGCACCTTCTGCAGGATCTGGCAGGACACAAGGAGGGAATGGCAAGGCCTGACAGAGGCAGGGTCTTGGAGCTGCCCCATCAGGAAGAAGGGAGAGTCTATTTCAACCCAGGGCCCATCCAAAGGTGCTGGTATCATCCTGGACCCTGACCCCACCCCCTCAAGCCTCCCCACCACTCCCCACTCTCACTGGAAGGGACTCTTGCTGTAAATCAGGGCACTGCAGGACTTTCAAAGCAACACTACTCGAAGGAGGCCAGAAAGAACCAAAAGAACCAATCCTAGTCCCTGAAAAGTCCCTGGCCTACCAAGGGATGGATGTGCAGATGTACAATTAGAGCATGATGGGATAAATGCCCAGGCTGAGGTACAGAATTTGCAGCAATGAGGGGCTAGAATGGGGGAGGGTGAGTTCAAGTCAGGCTAGCAGGGGCTAAATTCCTCCCTTTTATCATTTCCAAATGAGAAATACGGCTACAGCAAACATGCAGTAATTCAAGGCTGTGAGGCTGGGAAAGGATCTAGGGGACTTAGAAACAGGTGGTATTCTGAAATTGGCAAATTATGGATTACAGGATAAAATCACTTCCTAACAAATCCTTATGCAGTGCAGATATGTACTTGAGGCAGGTGATTGTGACAAGGGGATAGGATAGAGATGAATAAGAAGATAGCAAGTGCTTCTTGACATTTGCATTTGGAAGCTGGGGAGTTGGTGATAAAACTTTCTAGGTTCAGCAGAGGACAGTGCCTGGGGCTCCTGAGTTCTACACCATTTCCTGCTTTGTGAATCTTTCAACTCCACACAGCAGGAGGTGGAAGAGATGTTTCTAGACCTGTGAAGGATTGCTAAACCAGCACTACTTTAAAAGACCAAGTTGAAGATTATTTTTTAAAGATTTTATTTATTTTTAGAGAAGGGAAGGGAGAGAGAAAAAGAGGGAAACAACGTGTGGCTGCCTCTCACACACCCAGGGGACCTGGCCCACAACCTGAGCCTGTGCCCTGACTGGGCATTGAACCAGCCAAACCCTGGATCACAGGTTGGCGCACTCAATCCACTGGCTACACCAGCCAGGGTGAAGATTTGATTTTAAAAGGAAACTAAAAATGGCCTCCACCTGTCAAAACTGACCTTTACAACTAGAGCACTGGACATAAAGAGAATGCATAGATCCTAGGGAGGCCCCAGGTCTGCCACCAAGAAGCCAGAAGCCACCGAGAAGCCTCCCATATTGATTTCTTCATCTCTAGGTCACAATGTACCACAGGTTTAAGTGCTGAAAGAGTGGTAGACCATTGTAGCAATGATAGTTGAACAGAGAAGACACAGATTGTCCTGGAAAGCTATGAGCGTTGTCATGACCCCTGTCCCCTGGGCTTCACACTAAATGAGATGCTAGGGAGCCCGAGAAAAGACAGGCTAACAAAGAGAGTTAGACTTGTAGCCCTAACTCGTGTGGCTCAGTGGAATGGGTGCTGATCTGCAAAGCAAAAGGTGGCCAGTTCAATTTCCATTCAAGGCACATGTCTGGGTTGTGGGCCTGGTCCCCAGTTGGAGGTGTGCGAGACTTGACCAGCAACTAATATTATGTTTCTCTCACAAATTGATGTTTCTCTTCCCCTCTTTCTCCCTCCCCTCCCCTCTCTCTGAAAATATAAATCTTAAAAAAAAAAAAAAAAAAGTTAAGATTTCTAAGTGTGAAAACAAAAAGGGAAGCTGCAAGGAGAAGTTTCATGGGCATTATTCCAAACACTCTTAAGCACCAAGTCTATAATAGGCTGTGAGCTCAGCTCTAGGCCAGTACTTGGGAGAGTCCAACAGTGACCTACCTTGCCTGCGCTGCATTCATACCTGCCAGGGAGTTCTACGACCACACAGGTAAGCTCACTCCAGAAAATCTTTTGCTGGAGGAAGCCTGTTCAAACACTTGGGGTCAGAGGTGGGGAGAGGACAGAAGAAGAGCAAGTCAGGTGAGTGCTCAGCTTGGCCTGCTTAAGTACCTTTTCCCATCGATGTTTTTCTTCCAGCTGCATGAACATATCAAAAATGTAAGTCATATGGGCTGGGCCGCTTAGCTCCAGGATATCCTCACTCACTGGCACGTGCCCAGGCCATTCAGCGAGCAAGGATGCGAGCACGTGGCGAGCGTACAGGATAGCTGTGGCCTCATTCACGCGGAAAAGGTAGTCCCGAACTGCCCTCTTGCTCTTGCAGTTCAGCTCCTTGTGCAGGAGGGCAGCACTCTTGCTACGCCGCTGCTTGGCGTAGCTCTGTTGCAGTTCACTCTCTGTACTGGAGATCAGCTTCTGGGTCACGGGGTTTGATTCAGGAGTGGCCTTGTCGCAATGTGTGGGCCGGGACTGCAAACCCAAAGATCATCATTACAGAGCCTGCTCTTCTTACAATTGGGGGTGGGAGTCAGGGACAGACTTTATTTCCAAGGCGGAGGCAACATACCAAGCACGGTAAAATAATCATGTCTGTATCCACAGCTTTGGCACTCTGCTCCTCCAGTCGCAGACTCCTACTGGGCTGCCACTTCTGAGCCAGGGTCCGTATTCTTTCATCGGTGGTGAGCTCATCACCATCAAACCTGAAGGATCACAAGTTGGGTACATAAGTTACAGCAAGACAAGACTTTAACTTGCTGTGAAACTTGTCAGAAATGTTGATCAGAGTTATTTTCCTGTTATTTTGCAATTACATATTTTCCAAATTAGATTCAGTGTTCATTTATTCATATATGCAGATGTGCACATAGGCCTTGTGGCAGAAAATGCAAATTGTCCCTCAGGACATTTGGTGTCTGCTTCCATTTCTCCACCTGGAATGAGTTTACTTTAAGAGGAGAGTACAAATGTAAAGTTTTTCTGAAGGAACATATAACACAATTCAAGATGATCCATGCAATGTAGCACTGCCAGCTTTCATATCACTTTATGAAGGACTAAAAACCAGCCCCACACCTGCTTCTTGGCCTATCAGGAGTTTTTCTCCAGATTTAGTTGGCAGGAAGTTAGCATAGCCCTGCCCTCCTGTGTTCTCACGCTTGCTACACTTCAGCTGCATATAAACATCCCTTACCTCTTCTGAACCTCCAGGAAGAACGAATCAGTCCTCTTCATCTGTAGTTCGTATATGGCCCGGAGAATGTGCAGAGGGGCATTGAGGGCATCATGAGCCATCTGAAGGCCACAGGGAGGAAGTAGGAGAAAGATAATTTAATGTGCTTTAACACATGATTGATAATCTAAACTCCAAAGCAATAAAACAATGATTTCTAAAGTTACCACAGGTTATAATTTAAAAACATCATATGGGAACGTAAAGCATATATAATTACAAGCCCTAAAATGTGGATGTTAAAATCTGTATTACAATTATAAATTCAAAAGAAAATATAAAACATAGAAACACCAAAGGAAATATTATGTCAACAGAATGCAATGCTAATAATGGTCAATAATTATCCACCATGCTATATTCATTGCTATCTTCTCTGTAGCTACCTCACACTCAAGTTTGACAATTGGCACCTACATCTAAGTATCCTGTACTTTCTTCTGAGTTTTAAAAAACTGCACGTTTTTCTGACATCCCCTCTAGACATTGTTTACTCTTCACCTAGTTAGATCCTTTGAGTTCAAACTCTCACCCATTTTCACATCATTCTGAGGAACAGTGGATTATCCAGGGAAAGTAAGACAGTACATCTGAGAAACTGTGTGGAGGAACTATCATTTGGAGCTTTATGAGTGGGCCTGGAAATTACATGCAAAAGTTTACACGTACATTTGAATGTGTATTTTATAGGAGAAATGATCAAAAGCTTTTGGGTCCATGAACCAAAAACATTAAGAATGACTGTTGTAAGGACCTCTTCATTCTGCTGAATTCATTTGTACAAGACAGATAAGGACTTCAGGAAGTGAATTCTCAGGACAGGAGACTGAAGCATTTTCATGTGGAGTCTAAGACACAGTCCAGGCCAAAGAGAATCATTCCTTTAAGTCCTTTCTCAGTCCACACCATGGCCCAAGAACATACCAAGAAACATATTCTGGTGGGCTCATCCAGGCTTTCAAGAGGGTCTAGCTTTTTCTGTTCTGGCTCACTTGGGCTGCTGACTGACCGTTCCACCTCCTCCTCTTGGTCCCCTCGCTCATCCACCTCCAAGTCTCCATGCTCAGCCATAGTGCTGATCTCCTTTTTTGAAGAGTACAGCATGATGGACAAAATCTACATGGAAAGAAAGGCAGGAAATTGACTGTTTGGAGGGTAAGAAGATTATAAAGATCCTTAACTCCCAAAGACTAAAAAATATTTGACCTAACTTTTTAAAAGATATCAGAATTCACACACAAAAAATGTAAAATTAGTAAAGTAACATGGAAACATGTCAATTATACTTGTAATCAAAGAAATGTTAACTAAAACTATAAGGGAGCTGGGTGTTAACTTTGCCACTGACAGTATAAACTGATACCATCTGTTCAGAATGCATTTTGGTGAACTGAGATCATTTGATGGTCATTTTCTAAGTTGCGAGTTTTCGTAAACACCATTTTTTTTTTTTTTTAGAGATTTTATTCACTATTTTTAGAGAAAGGGGAAGAGACAGAGGCAGAGGGAGAGAAACATCAATGTATGGTTACCTTTCACCTGCCTCCAGCTACGAACCTGGCTGGAGACCTGGCTTGCAACCTGTTTATGTGCCCTGGCTAGGAATCGAACCAGTGACCTTTGGGTTCACAGACTGGCACCTATCATAACCACCATTTTTTAACGGCAGCATATATGTGAAGGTGCTATATAAAGAGCTATAAAAAGGTCCATTGTCCCTGACACAGTAAATTATGTAAAAAGTTATATATTCATAATATGGTCAAAGAAGCATTAATAGTGGCAGGAAACTGGAGTCCACCTTCACATATCATGAACAGTCATTAAAAGTGGTGGTTATGAAAACCAGCAACTTAGAAAAATGGTCATCATACAATCTCAATTTATTTGAGTATCATACTCATTACATAATCTAAATCTATTTATCTTATCTATTGCAGATACAGAGGAAAAAACAGAATAAGGTAATACGCAAAATACTAATGGTAGTTGTGTTGGGGGTAAAATTTAGTTTTTCTTTTCTATTTTTCAGATTTTCTGCAATGTGGTTCTATTATTTGAATAGTAGGTAAGATTAATTTAAAATATTTCCTAAGAACAAGTGCTCAAATGCTCCCAAGGCTATTAATACGTTTCAGCATATTTTCCTAAAAACTAACTAAATCCTCCGTGGCAACTGCAAGCTGTTCCTTCAAGTTCCAGCTTCCATGGGACTAAGTAAGGCCAGCTGACCCCTCTCATGGAGTAGCAGCTTTTCCTGGACCTGGAGCTGGCACTTGTTACAGAAACTCCACAGGAAACCAAGGTAATTCTATTAAGAACAATCTAAAGTCTACAGGGAATAATAATAAAATGAGAATTAGCACCTAACATCCTACAAAAATTATATAAAAGTGAGGAAAAATTTAGAAACTGATCTTAACTCAAAGGAACTTTAAAGAGAAACAATAATTCAAGGGAACACTTTATTATCATGATATAATTTTTCCATGTAAAATATTTTTCTTCCAATGTTCTTTGGACAAACATCAAATTCATTTTCCCTGACAGGTGTCATATCCCTATTTCCAAAAGGGAAGACAAATACAAGACACAGAATGAGAGGGCACAGGGAAGAACCAGCTATAACTAACTAATGGTTCTAACTCTTAGGCCAGTAAGTCTGCACCAGTTAGCAGCAGGAGGAGCCACCTTCATCCCTTACTTCCAGGTCTCGGAGGAGCCAAGTTTTACTGAAGCCAGTCCCTTTGCTGCACTTTTTCACCAGCAGCTTCAGCAAATCAGTCTGAAAGAAGGTAGCGTGTGTCTCTTCAAAATCATGAGCCTGCTAAACACAAAAAGAATAATTTGCAACTGCCTCAGAATAAAGAAGGTATGGGTCACTAGGGAGAAGCAAGCCTCCTTCAGTGCCTTGTCTCAACTAGTGGCCCAAGTTCATTCATTCTTAAGTGAAAGTTGGCAGGAAGGACAAAATTCAGTATTAGCCATAACCTATGTCTGTTCACTCACTCTCCAATTCATTCACTCAATAAACATTTCTGAAGCTAAGTACATTCCATGTGCTAAGTCCTATGCCAAGAAGAGAGGTTTTATAACATCCCTCTGCTGCTTGCTACCTTCCAAAAAACTTCCCACTGCCCTTTAGACTAAAATCCAAGTTCCTAGTCATGGCTGACAAGGTCCCACAGGATCCAGCCTGCTTCTGTGTTTTGTTTTCCTCTTTGGCGCTATCCTGAATCCCTGGAGGTGTTCTCTCTGCTCCCTGACAACTCTGCCAGTTCCCAGAGTTTGCTACTCTTCCTGCATGCAATGCTCTTCCCGGGCTCCTTGTCTATCACCTCAAATTTCACCTTCTCAGAAAGGTGTTCCTGATTGATGATAGTTTTCCTTGTAGGCTTTTTCTTGTGTCTCTTATAACTTAGACTGTAAGTTCCAATAGATCTGGGACCTTCTTTCTAGTTCAAAACTTCATTATGCTCAACAATATTTACAGGTTGCAGGATTCAAAGACAGAAATGGTCTCTGCCCTCAGGGAGTTTATTTTCTCCTACCTAATAATGCAAACAATTAAAATCACAGCAGAATGTGATAAAAGCCATGATATCAACAACGTCAATCCTAAAGCTACAAATTTGTCCAGTCTCCTGTGATGCTCCAGACTTTCCATGGCTTCTTTGCCAGTGCTGCCAAAGTCAAGGAACTCACCAACTTTTCAAATGAAATCCTTCGTTTATGGCTGGTTTTATTGGGAAGATCATCCTAAATGGACCCCTTCCTCCCTACCCATGCCCCTCAGAGAGCAGAGGAACCATGCTCCCACCAGTCAAGGCTTCTCATCTCCACACCAATTATTGCCCAGCTCTAACTTGTCTGCCATCCCACACCCCAACTGACAAACCTATTGCTCAAAGATAACATAGGATGCTAGCTCTTTTATTCTTCCCTTCATCTTATCCTATGATGAACCAGAGGGGCAATGGTTCAAAGGGAAGTGAGAAAACATTCGGTCCATTTTTATTCACATTTTCCAAGTTTATGTGCCATTAGGTGGTAGTACCTGGTTCCATAAAACAGTACTGAAAAACTATAGAAAATCAACTATCAGGAAAATCCTGTTTCTTCTTTAAAGTTATCCTTCTGCAAGGTCCCAACCATTTCTAAAAGTAATTAAAATCCTATGGTTAACCATCCATCAAAATCAAATCACATTTCCTCCTAGTTAATGCCTTGCAGATGTTCGATCACAGCTTGATTCAGTAGTTGAGAGAAGAAGCTCACCATTACCTTTAGTGTTTTATATAATCCTTTGAGGGCCAGGGATAGGACCCAAGTTGCTTCCACTGCCTCAGGACAATGGCTGTCCATGCTGGTTTGCAGAAGGTGACTGGCAATGAAGGCAAAGTGCTGGGAATATTGGCTCAGCTGGGCCTGAGAGTCACTGCATTCCTGTCCTCCTCCTTTCTGGACCAGCTGGTAGTCCTTCACTGAAGGGTGATGTCAGGCAGCAAAAATAGGCACCAAAAGTACAGTTAATGCCTCCTGCAGCTAAGTTTCCTCCCCAGTAATGTGTCTTACTGTAGCAAGAACTGCAACCCCCCCCAAAATACAAATCTCTTGGCTTCAAACTTAGCCATTAAGTCCAGTTATTTACCAAGCAACTGAAAAAGCAAATTCACATTTCTACTACTGTGCACAAACAAGTTTTCTCCAAAGGAACACAAAGGTTGTTAAAGGAAATTCTTATGCCCTGGCTGGTGGCACAGTGGATAAGGCACCGGCCTGTGGACACAAAGTTCGCTGGTTCGATTCCCCAGCCAGGGCACATAACCAGGTTGCAAGCCAGGTCTCTAGCCAGGTCTGTGGCTGGAGGCAGGTGAAAGGCAACCATACATTGATGTAGCTCTCCTTCTCTCCCTTCCCCTCTCTCTGAAAATAATAAATAAAATCTTTTTTTTTTTTTTTTTAAAAAAAGGAAATTCTTAAATAGAGCATACATGAGAGACTTCCACTTTCAAGCAAGACTGAGTAAGAGGGATCAAATTTACCCTTCTACTTTAAATAACCAGAACACTGAAAATATATGAAACAATCATTTGCAGCCATTGGGCAACAGGTAGGACAGGACTATGATCCCTGCAAGAAGGGACATAAATCAGATGAGCCCTCCAAAAGTTCTGGCTATCTGGAGGTAATTTCCAGGCTGCAGAGCAGCAGAGTCTAGAAGCCTCAATAAACTGAGGAGACAGAGGTCAGTCTCTGTCAGTATTTAAGGAATTCAAGTCAGCTAGAACTTATGAGGCACAATATCACAGAAAAGGGAGATAGAGGTAGAAAGAGAGAGGGAGGGAGAAAGGAAAGGAGGAACGAAGACACACAGACAGTGTATGTGTCAATGGGACATCTCTCTAGCTATCCATAGAGGGTTCCTCATGAGTCTTTCTTTGGCTGAGAATTTATCTGCACAAATGCCAGGGGGAACTATCTAGATAGGAAGCAACCTAGTTCTAAATAAGAACTACCAAAAAGCAATAGGCAGAACAATTCTTAGAACTCATGCGGAGATGGGAATATTTTGTCTTCCCAATAGTGAGAGTGGAACTGTCCTAGTAGGAAGCAAAAAATTATTTGAAGATATAATGGTCAACATTTTTCCAAATTTGATGAAAACTACAAATCCACAGAGTAAGGAGCTCAACAAACCCTCAAGCGGAAGAAACATGAAGAAAATCATGCCAAGGCATACCATAATCAAAATACTAAAAACCAGTGATTTAATAGAAAAATCTTAAAGGCAATCATAGAAAAAATACACATAATGAAGAGCAACAGAAAATGACAGCATACTTAGTGGCAGAAACAATGCAAGCCAGAAGAAAATGGATCAGTATCTTTAAAATAAACAAAGAAAACTCTTAGCATAACTTTTTTTTTAAAGTTAATGAGAAACAAGTTTTTTTTAAATTTAACTTTATTGTTGTTGTATTACATCCATCCCCTTTATACAACTTTTCTTTTTTTTTTTATGGCTGCCTTTCACCTGCCTCCAGCTACAGACCTGGCTGGAGACCACGCTTGCAACCTGGTTATGTGCCCTCGCTGAGAACTGAACCAACAACCTGTGGGTTCACAGGCTGGTGCCTCATCCACTGAGCCACCAGTCAGGGCCTTGTTTTATTTAGCAAAATCATCTCTTAAAGATGAAGTCAAAATGACTTCACTATAAGATGTGTTAAGGAAGTTTATCAGGCCAAAGAAAAATAATACCAGGTGGAAATCTGAACCTATCCAAAGAAATGAAGAGTACTAGGAATGGAACCACATGGCCAAATGTGAAAAATAATGCCTTCTCATTTTTATTTTTAAAAAAGATTTTATTTACTTACTTTTCAGAGACAAAGAGAGAAAGAGAGGGAGAGAAACATCAGTGTGAAAGAGATACATGATCAGTTGCCTCTTGCATGCCTCCAACTGGGCACCTGGCTGCAAATTAGGCATTTGCCCTGATCAGGAATTGAACTGATGACCCTTCTGTTTGCAGGCCCATGCTCAACCCGCTAAGCCACACCAGCCAGGGCTCCTCATTTTTAAATCTTTTTTAAAGTGCCAGACTTAAAGAAAAAAAAGTATTGTTAGATTTATGTCATCTAGAGATAAAATTTGTGACAATAACACAAAGGATGGGGGGACAGAAATATACAATCTATGTTTCTTCACTATGTGAAGTGGAATAATAATAATTGAAGATAGACTATGATGAATTAACAGTGTACATTATAAACCTTAATATAATCACTAAAAAAATTATTTGAAGGTAAACTATTGTAAACCCTAGAGCAACCACTAAAAAATAAAGTTAGTTTACAAGCCAATAGTAGGAATAAAATGAAATTTAAAATCCAAAATATGGCAGAAGATGAGGAAAAAAAGGCACAAACAACAAATGAGAAATAATTTAAAAAGAAAGAAGGTAGTAGAGTTAAACTCAACCATCTTGATAACTGCTTTTTTAGTTTAAACATCTCCATTAAAAGGCAGAGGTCAAGAGAGTGGATTAAAAATGAAGACTATGCCATGTGCTATCTATAAGAAATCCATTTTAACTGTAGGCACAAGTAGGATAAAGAGAAAGGATGGAAAAAGATACATCATGCAAATGTTACTATTAAAAATAAAGCTACAGCTCTGGCTGGTGTGGCTCAGTGGATTGCGTGCCAGATTGTAAACTGGAGGGTCACCAATTCGATTCCCAATCACGGAATATGTATGCTTGGGTTGCAGGCCAGGTCCCCAGCCTGGGGTGTGTGAGAGGCAACCCATAGATGTATCTCTCACACATTAATGTTTCTCTCCTTTCTCTTTCTTCCTCTCTAATTTTTTTTTTTTTTTTTTTTTTTTAATTAGCAGGAACTAGAGTAGCCAAAGCAATTCAGAAAAAGAGTATAAAGTTGGAGAACCTGACTTCAAGATTTGGTATAAATCTATAATAGTCAAGGTTACATGGTTTTCATGTAAGGATAAGCCTTGGCTAGTGTGGCTCAGTGGATTGGTGTTGGCCTGCAAACCCAAGGGTTGCTGGTTTGATTTCCGGTCAGGGCACATAACCAGGTTGCAAGGTAGGTCTCCAGCCAGGTCTGTAGCTGGAGGCAGGTGAAAGGCAACCGCACACTGATGTCTCTCTCCCTCTCTGCCTCTCTCCCTTCCCCTCTCTCTAAAAATAATAAATGAAATCTTTTAAATAAATAAAAAGAACCTTCACCTTTACCTCATACCCATACACAAAAATAGCACTGTCAGTGCCTAATGCTGAAGCTAAGTAAGAAAGCAGATTACTGTTTCAGAGGCAGAACTGGGTACATAATGGTTAGTCTAGACTGTTTGGGATTTGGCAAATTGAGTCAAAAGCATTTAGGATGTATTTTCACTGTTCTATTGATGAAACAAAATGGAAAGTGACATGAATGCCAATATAATTATTCAAAGTTATTTTACATTCATGTAGCCACTCGACTCCATAATGTTTACCCATTGGAAAACAAATGACACTACAAATGGAAAAATTACACATTCATAGCATAAACATCTGCCCAACCCCGAAACAGAGAGCATATACACAAAATAACATCAAGGGGAAGGCCTTCAAATTTATCCCAATTATCATTATTTCAGAGATGAGAAGAAAGAAGCTCAGGGAGCTGTAACTTATTTTTTAAAGAAATCACACACAGGATCAAGAACCAAGGTATCATAATTGATTTTAGAGTATGCAGAGATCAGACAACTTTCTTCCATTTTTAGAAGAAATAATTATGCTTGGGACCTGTTTTCCTTTTCCGGGTTTTGACATCAACGATCACAGCCCTATTTTTCTCAGTAAAGTGCTTCAAGATGATCACATTATGTGGCTCATTGGCATTATCCATATAAACACAGCGGGTCCCCACACATAGAACCTAGAACATGAAAGAGAAAACAACTCAACAGCACAGAGACACAGGAAAGAGTACTTAATTAGACCTAAGCCCAGTCCCTTTGCTGTGTCCCTGGCTTCAACAGCACTCATGGTAGGGTTCTTCTCATCTCTAAGTCCAGAGCCTGGCATAGGCCTGTCACAGAATCGGTTTAAGATGAAGAAGTCATGATTTCACAGACCTCTTTGTCCCAAGCAGTTGAGAGATATGGATGTTAGAAATGAGATCAAGATGAATGTCAAAGTGAAAAACAACTTTACTTTGATGTGCTTTGTAATTTACTATACTACAGTTAGTATTATTCAAAGTCAACTACTGGCTACCAAAATGAATCAAGTGACTAAATTGTTAAAAATGCAAATTAAACAAACTATCCTATAATTTTCAAAATATATCAATATTATACAAGCAAGTTATGTAAATGAGGGGGAAAATTTCCAAAGATGTATGCTATAGAGACGTCAATATATGTGATGAAGCGAAAGAGATGATATACCTGCGGGAACCCAACCAGCACAAGCAAGGTGAAGATGTTGGTGTGTTTCAGCTGGAAAGGCAACTGCTTGATGCAGTGGTCTGTGAAGGTGGCGATGACGTCACGCCACAATGGGGCACTGTTGAGTGATCGCAGGATCTCTGCCATGGAGCATGCCCAGTCCAAACCTACCCAGCTGCAAGGCAAGAGCTCTATTAGGTGGCGATGCACAGGCTCCAAATACAACTCAGCAAAGCCCACTACACTCCAAGGTAGACCCAGAAGCACACCAAAGAGCCATTCATTAATTAGCTTAAAAACTACCAGAATGATGCTTTTCATATAATGGTAAATGAGAAAAAAAAATCAAGATGTTACTTATATATTTAGTCTACAGCTATGTTTTTTAAAAGCTCTATAAGAAGTTACAGATGTGGGCCCTGGCTGGTGGCTCAGTGGATTGGCACCAGCCTGCAAACCCAAAGGTCGCTGGTTCGATTCCCAGTCAGGGCACATAACCAGGTTGCAAGCCAGGTCTCCAGCCAGGTCCCCAGCTGGAGGCAGGTGAAAGGTAACCATACACTGATGTTGCTCTCTGTTTCTTCCTTCCTCTCTGTCTTGCTCTTTAAAAATAATGAACAAAAACTCTTTAAAAAAATAAAATAAAACTTCTAGGTCTACATTAAAAAAAAAGTTACCCATGTGGGTGCGATTGTTGACATTCACAATAGAAAAAGAACCTGTTAGAAAATACATTTTTTGTTTTGTTTATTTTTACCTTCTTGTTGTTGTTGTTGGAAGTATATTAAAATAGCATCAGATGCGTAAATATGGTATCAGTGAGGGTGATTTTTATTCTTCATTTCTGTTTTACAAATTTGGTATTGTGATTGTTACTTTTTTTTTTACAAGTTGGAGGCTTTTAATCTTGTGAGATAAGATAACAAGAGAACAGTAGGTTTAAAAAACTGAACAAAAATGAGAATAAGTAGGAGTGAACTTCCTTACTTCAATGACCTATATGGAAGTACACATTCGCTATCTAAATTGCTGCAATAAAAGCTACTTTATAATAAGTGAAAAAGAGAAACACTTCATGTGATAGGAACTGACATTTCTTAAGTAAACTTCATAAATATTTATATTAGATAGGGATGCAAATTATAAACAATTAAGTGTCATGTTTAATACATAAGAATGGATAAGAGTCCACAGCATGTAGAGTACCTATATTTCTGGGGTTCTCATAATGGACGTTTGCAATTTATATATTGTCTTTGAGCAAACCAAAGCATGGCTTCTGCTTCACAACTGATTTTAATTTCTTTTGCCAGTTTTTGATTGTTACTTTTATAATGAAAACAAATTTACTTTCTTTACCTCCAAAGCCTACACTTAGTGCTCTTAGGAAAAAACAAACCAGAGAGTTGAAACTACAGATAGTGCCTAGACTGCACAACAGTTTTAATGTGGGTTTTAAGCTTAGTTTAATGTCTGCTGACAGCATTGCTAATAAAACTAATTCCATTCTCTCAAAAGATTCCCAGACAATAGCACTGAAGCAAACCAAAATGAACCAACACCTAGACCACTGACTTAAAGAAATGAACACCAAGGTGGAGCAGAGTGGGGTTGCTACCTGTCTAGACACACAGCTCCCAGGCTAAACAGCAGGTGGGTGGTCTTCCAGCCATCTGGCACAATGGAACTGTCCCCTGAAGCAAAGAGGTTGTGCTTGGCTGAGAGAACCTTGATCACTGCAGCATCTACCTCTGACGGTAAAAGGCGGATGATTAATTGGCCAAGAAGACCCAGGGTGAGGTGGTAGGTTTCATTCAGGTGGCCAGCATTTGAGATGACAACCTGAAACATGAGTGGGAGGACGTGCTCCAGGTCTATCAGGGGGACTGTGGGATCCTGCTGAGAGGAAGAAAAAACTGTTTAATAGAAAATCCACATAAAAACACCAACTAAAGATTGTATTCCCTTCATGTATTATTTACAGCTGTCCTCGTGCTAAAGGAATTACGTAGTGTCTTTCTTAAAAGGCCGGTGTAAAAGCAATTGTAAAAAAAATCCTCCTTCTAATTTATAATTCCACCCTTAGGGAATATAGATTAATGCTATTAACAGATGGCTTCTATGCATAACACCACCCCTCTTTTAAAGAGAAAATGTCATTTGTCTCTTACCGACTTTAAGGGAGGTAACATGGCTGCTAGTAATCCCAAAATCCTCTTCTGGGAACATTCAGCAAACACCTGCTCAGGGTTTGGAGTAATTGTTTTTTCCTTGATGGACTTATCGGCTGACACTTCTGAATTTTCAGCATCTGAGTTGTAAAATACCAAACTTTCAGATTTTGCCAGTTTCTATGTATACATGTACAAAGAAGCAAGTAAATCTGTGGTGGCACAGGTACTGCACTGTCCCTGTGCTGTTATAGAACAAAGCTGGGACTTTAAAAGCCTGTTGCTGAACATGTTTTGCTTAAGGAGGCCTGCTCTGTTCACAATATTAAGGGTAGGGCCTGCCCACCCATCTCTCTCCCATCCCCTTTGGAACCACTTTTAACACACCATGTCATTGCTATTTATTGTGTATTGCCTGTCTTTCCTTCTTTTTCTTTTTCATTCATTCTTTCCTTCTTTCTTCTTTTGTGACATATCACAAGCACCTAGGAATGTTTTTGGAGAATGGAGGTACACAATAAATGCTTGCTACATGAATAAACTGTATGTGAACCAGGATACTGATCCTCAGTGGAATCAGACCAGACTGAGCTTTTGTGTCTTTGTCATGGAACAGCACATGGGAAAGACCCTGCTTCCACATACTGCTGTGGGGAGGAGGAGTGAGGCTCTTCAACCCACAGCACCTCCATCTCCAGCTCATCATTCTTCCTATAACACAACTGTGACCTTGCTGCTACTAACCCCAGGCAGGCACCTGTGGCCCTCCTCAGCAGAGCACCTCTTCCACATTCACCTTCCAGCATTCCTCTCCATCTCTACATACCTGCTAAGGAGCTTCTCCCCTGTATTTGTTGGAGGGTTTTCCACTCTGGGGCCTTTGCTCATGTTGTTCTTTCTGCCCTGAATGTTCTTCCCTATAGCAGATCCAAGCCCTTTCAGGGTTCCCTGCAAGTTATTTACTTTAAAGGCTTTATGTGAATACAACCTGTGCTAGTTAGATACCAAGTCACTGTTAACATCACCTACACTTCTCTTCTAAACAGAATTACATTCCACTGCAAATTACAGTTACCTGCATCTTTGTCTTAAACCCTCTCAGACTAAGCTGTGTGTCTACCTGTCTGACTTGGTCTCTGTTTCATCTCCAAAGTCTAGCACAGTGCATGGGCACATAGAAAGCACTCAGTAAATGAGGGGATAAGCAAGGTAAAAAGGCAGTTGAAGTGAAAGAAAGATTACTTTCAAAGTTATTATTAGTACCATCTGATACAGAACTAAAGAACCATGTACCCTTGGTTTGCTCACCAATTTAAAATTGTGCAACCAATAGCTCAGGGATGAATATGTGTGCATTTTAAGCGGAAAGAGGTCAAGGGAATGATCAGAGTCTTTACCTGAAAGTCCTGTAGGTGTGCTAGCATGTGCAGGTGAATCTAAAATTTGAATCTGGCATGAAGGACCCTTCAGTAATGGCACACTTTTATCTGCCTTATTTTTCCGCTTGCAGTCTAAAGGTATGACTTCCTTATGAACACCATTTTCCCCCTAAAAACAAAATGGCAAATGTAAAATAAATTTTTAAAATTTATTTTTAAAAGATTTTATTTATTCTTTTCCAGAGAGGGGGGAAGGTAAGGAGAAAGAGAGGGAGAGAAACATCAATCAGTTGTCTCTTGCATGCTCCCAACTAAGGACCTGGCCCAAAACCCAGGCATGTGCCCTGACTGGGTATCAACCAAAGACCTTTCAGTTCACAGGCTGGTGATCAATCTGCTGTGCCACATCAGCCAGGACAAGAATTGTTTCTGATTACAAAAGTTTACTCATTGATATTTATAATATGACTTTTAAAATTATTAACCAGTGTTCACAGACAAAATACTTTTGATTTCCATTAGAAAATGTCCTTCATTTCTAATGATAAATCTATACTCTAAGACATTAATCACTGCATCGCACCCTAACAAACAACTTCCAAATGCCCGTCAGTCAGTGCCTACAGTCACATAATCAGTGGCTCTAGTAAAACCTCTAATACTTTCTCTTCAGCTTTCAGAAGCCAATTATGGCAAGTTCTTCTCTTGGGAAAAAGAAAAAAGCAAAGGCGTGAACTTCTTTCTAGTGCACTAAACTGACTTACACTTTTGAGAATTCCATTTTGGCAAGGGGGCTTTATTGAGGGGCCCTCAAAGGAGCTGTGAGGGTTTTCTGGCTCAGGAGCTGCTGTGTGCTGCCCAGACTGGCAGGGTGACAGACCTCAGCCTGAATTTCCTCAGGAGTCACTCAGCATCACCCCAAATCCACCTGCACTCCCCAGGCCCTCACAGTGCTTTTCCTTGTTGGAAAGCAGGTTACACAGGAAGTCTTCTGTGTGAGGTGAAGGCTCTCCACCTCCACCTCCAGCAAGTGTGGGAAGGCCAGGATGCCCTGAATCCAAAGCTGCCATTTTGTACAATACCAAACGTTCATGAGAAGATCCGTGACATCTCCCCGGCAGCTGCCTTATCATCCCCTCTCTGGGTACTGTAGTTTCAGCATCAATCCTACTCTCAACCCCTTCCTAAGAAAAAAGTGGTTTTATAAGATTGTCCTAAGAGGGGAACAAGACTGGGAGAGCCATTGCCTTGTTAAAAATGTCCCCCCTGAAAAGACCTCCAAAAGCATACTCTGGACCATGAGACCCTTTGTGAAAACAGTATATGTAATTCCAAAGCTCTGGCCAATCATTTTACTCTTGATCTTCTTCCCTGCTGTCACAGGGCTTCCTAATACCACTGCAGCTGCACATAAGAGGGTCTCATTACTGGCCTGAGGCCCTCGTAGATAAAATCCCCTGGGTAATGCATCTGGCTGAGGTTGGTTTCTTGGTTGTTTAAAACAAAAAATATTTCTAGTCACTAGAGAAAGGGAGCGGGGTGGGGCAGGAGGGAGAATAGAAGGGAAGATACCCTAATAGGGCCTGGAATTGGCTAGAAACACATGGGAGTTTAAAAACAGGTGATTTGTACATAAGGGCCCTAATGGGATATGGTCCTTAGGGCCATCATAGTGGGGATATTCAGGTTCTGTTGTGAGGAAACTGCTGGAAACTGCAGCTTTTATTATGTTTTAAAATTTTACTTATTTGTTTAGAGAGAGAGAAAGAGAGGGAGAGAAATATCAATGTGAGAAACATAAATCAGTTGCCTCTTGTACACACCCCAACCAGGGACCAAACTAGGCATGTGCCCTGATCAGGAATTGATCCAGTGATCTTTCGCTTTGTGGGATGGCACCCAACTAATGAGCACCCAGATGCTGATGGGAAGGGGACCCAAAGGGTGGGTATACTTCAGGAAAAAATAATGCTTTGGGAACACCTTAGAAAAAGAGCGATTCTAGTCTCTAAGCAAAGAAAGCCTAAGATAAGCCTGTAACATCTTTTTCTATCAAAAATTAAGGAAATGCTCAATAATGAAGACATCAAAAGGACACAAAAGCCAGCTGGAAGGAGATTCCATTGGACAAATATGGGAAAAATTGAGCATCAGAATAAATAATAAAGAGTAACAGGTTTTAATCCATTGAATAAAAAAATTCACCAAGTTCACTCTGATATAAATAATGAATAAGCAGATAAATGGGGAGCACAGTCCTCAGAGGTGGCATATATGATCCTGGGAGCTGAGGAGAAGATACAATTATTCCCAGGCTTGAAGGTGAAGACTGTTCTAATTCATCCAGTCTCTGCCCCACCATAATCTGTGGGTAATTAAAATGCTGCCTGGAGAGGGAGTTTTGTGGTGAGAAACGCTAGACACCTGAGAGACATGCCTGAAGATGATATCACCTGTCTTATGCTGGCTCTCTGGCTCAATGAAGTTAATAGAATTTTGAAGTTTTTGCCAGAACTCTTTGTGTTTGTCTCCCTCTAAATGACAATGGGTTCCCAGTGAGCTATAACCACCATGTCAGGGATTCTGAGCTAGTTAAGAAGACGGAGACAGAGGGAAAAAAGATTTAGCAACTCCTGAGGCAGTCAGGGGCACTGACAGCATCAGTGCCAGCTTTGGAAGTAGCATTACAGAAACTATATACAGGTAACCTCCATATAACATGGGACTTCAATAACACGGTTCGAGAATTGGGGGAAACCATTGTACAACACGGCACTCTAGAACACACTTTTACTCTAATACAGTTTGAGAATTAGAGAAATCCCTGAAAAACACGGAACATAATAAGAGCTTTTAAGAGCAAAAAAATGTCTCATTCAAAATTAGGAAAGCCTCTGAATAACATGGTATGTAATAGAAGCTTTTGAGGCACAGAACATATTAAAAAGCTTTTAACGTAATAAAAGCTATCTCATTTGAAATTTTTCATTCAAGTGAGGATGTTGTATCAGATTTGCCTGCAGAATTTTAAAATTTATTAGAATTCACCCTGGCTGGTGGCACAGTGGATAAGGCACCAGACTGCGAACCCCAAGGTCACTGGTTTGATTCCCCAGCCAGGGCACAGAACCAGGTTGCAAGCCAGGCCTCCAGCCAGATCCATAGCTGGAGGCAGGTGAAAGACAACCATATACTGATGTCTCGCTCCCTCTCTGTCTCTCTCCCTTCCCCTCTCTCTAAAAATAATAAAATCTTTTAAAAAATAAAAATAATTAAAATAAAATAAAATTTATTAGAATTCTAAGTCTATCTTGGAGTATTAAGTCGTAACAGGATTTTTCCAAAAAGCACAGGATAGCAGTCAAGATAAATGCTGAAGAAAGTTCAGAAGATAAAGATACCTTGTCAAAAAGATAGTACCCTTGGTTAATGGTGCTTAGTAGTAATGATGAAAACACATTATTTAATGTATATTATACTTTTGGTGAAAATTATTTTAATAAAGATATTTGTCTTAATTACAAAACTGTAATAGTATGATTTAAAAAAATTTTTGGAACCTAATCCCCTTTTTGGTACTAGTTTTTTGTTTCATATAACACGGTATTTTTTAGGAACCTAACAACCATGTTATATGGGGGTTACCTGTACTGTGTTTTCACAAAACAATCTTAATGTCACTATCACAGGTGGTACCTGGATCCACAAAGGCTTTTCTTCTACTAATGTAAGTATATGGAAACTATTCTGTCTACTTGGTAAATAGTAAGCACTTAGTGTGACCTATTTGTTGACTTAATATAAAAATAGCTCCAGACATCAAAATTACAACTAAACTCTAGAACTACCATCATTCAGTACTGTCAGAAATTGAGCTGAATAAAAGTCCTACAACTACAGAATTAAAGAAGAAACCACGCTGAGACTGGTAGCAGGGATGGAGATGCAGAGTGGTGGAATAGGATAGTCCCACACCAATGTAACGCAAATATAAATTGGGAAAGACCTCTCAGGAGTAAGGCATCCCAGCCCTACACCAGGACACCAGCCTGGGTTTTAGTGTCAGGAAGATAAATCCCCATAACTTCTGGCTATAAAACCCAGTCGGGGCTGAGACTGTGGAAGACCCAAAAGGGCCTGCACAAAGACTTATTCGGATTCACTCCCTCTGAGTACCAGCACGGGGGCAGCAGACTGAAAGACATCAGAGATATGTGGGAAGGAACTGAGTTTTCCAGCATTAGAGTGAGAGCTGGGAAGCAGCTTTCTCCCAGACACAAGTGCTGGCAGAGCCATTGTTCCTTTTCTGAGCCCTCCCCCTACAGAATTACAAAGTCAGTATGTAGGCTGAGACCATTATCTGAGACCCCATCAACCTGACTCACTGTCCCACCCTGGTGATTCCCTGAGGCTCTGCCCTACCCAAGCTGTTTCCCTTGTCTTTTCCATATGAAAGGCTTATCTTGGCCCATGCTTCAGATTTTTCTGAATTGTCTCAAACAAGCAGATTCTGGCTTGAGTGAGCCCTGTTATTTCTTGCTAAGCTGCCGCAGGCCCGGCACTAGCAACAGCCAGCCTTGGCTCACAGCCTGGCCTTGCTTGGGCACCTCCAAGTCCAGTATTAGCAGCAGCATCTGCAGATCGCTTTGTAGCTAATGCTATGTGACCCTGGACAGAACATAGCCGCCTATATCTTGCACATGCCAATCACGATCAAGGCTCAACGATAACAGAAGGATGTACACAGCATACACAGTGGGTATACCTTGAACATCCAGCTTGGATGACAGGGAAGGCTGCGCCCCTGGACCCTACAGGACACCTACTACATTAGGCCAAACTACCAATCCCAGTAGATGTAGCAGCTCTACCTAATACATAGAAACAAACACAGAGAGGCTGCCAAAATGAGAAGACAAATAAACATGGCCCAAATAAAAGACTAGAACAAAACTCCAGAAAAATAATTAAACAAAAGGGAGATAAGCAATCTACTAGATGCAGAGCTCATAGGTTCAATGAACTTAGAACTTCAAGAGCATAAAAAAGATCCAGTCAGAAATAAAGTATAGACTAACTGAAATAAAGAACAATTTATAGGGAATCAATAGTAGAGTGGATGAGGCTGAGAATCAAATCGATGATTTGAAATATAAAGCATTCCCCAAATTTGGTGAAGGAAATATGACATACATGTCCAGGAAGCACAGAGAGTCCCAAATAAGCTAGACCCTTAGAGGACTTCAACAAGAACATCATAATTAAAATGCCAAAGGTTAAAGAAAAAGAGAATCTTAAAAGCAGCAAGAGAAAATAAAAGAGTTACCTACAAAGGAGCTCCCATAAGACTGTCAGCTGATTTCTCAAAAGAAACTTTGGAGGCTAGAAGGGATTGGCAAGAAACATTCAGTGATGAAAAGCAAGAACCTATAACCATGGTTACCCTACTCAGCAAAGCTATCATTCAGAATGGAAGGGCAGATAAAATGCTTCTTAGACAAGAAAAAGCTAAAGGAGTTCATCACCATCAAACCAATATTATATGAAATGTGAAAGGGTCTTTAAGAAAAAAACAAAAATTTTGAATAAAATGATAATACATATATATCGACAATTGAATCTAAAGAAACAAAATAAACAAACAGAACAAAAACAGAGGCACCGATACAGAGAATAGTATGATGGCTGCCAGGTGGGAATGGAGCCAAGGCAAATGGGCAAGAAAGGTGAAGGGATTAAGATGTACAAATAGGTACTTATAGAATAGTAATGGGAATGAAAAGTACAGCATAGGGAATAGAGGAGCCAAAGGACATATATGCATGACCCATGGACAATGGTGTGGAGATGGCCAGAGAGGGTGGGGGTGGGTGGAAAGGGGCAAAGGGGAAAAAACTGGGACAACTATAATAGCATAAACAATGAAATATAATTTAAAGAAACAGGTTCATATATGTAGTGTTCACTATGGGCCAGGAACTAATCTCTTTAGGTACATAATATTGTTCAATTTTTATAAAAAAATCACCTGGAGGCCGGTAACAGGAGTAGTTAGCACTGACATGGGACTACTTGAACACTGTTTTAAGCAGTTTACATACATTTTCTCAATGTATGTAATGTAATGTAAGTCCTCACAACAACCTTATGGAATAGGTTTTACAGATGAGAAAAATGAAGCAAAGACACTGTGGTAATGTGCTCAAGGTCTGACAGAGCAGAGAGCTCAACCCAGGTAATCTGGGTCAAGTCTGTGCCCTCAACCTCTCTACTTCATTCCCCCATATGAAAGGCTCTCTCTGTGTAATAATGAATTATCACTTACACTGTGATGCACAAAAGTGCCTGCATCTGAAGGCTCCTCAGCACCCTGGAGAGCTTTCTTCTCTGGCTGCTCCTCTGACGTCCAAGTGGGCACAGTGACTGTGGGGGCCTGATTTTCTAGATTAGAGTCAGGATCTGGCAATACACCAAGAAGAGCTAGAGCTTTAAGACCTACATGGGAAACAAATAAGAGAATAGTTAAACATTTTATAAAAAGAGTAATTTCCTGCAAATGCCATCTATCACTTTGCTACTTTATGGAAATAAATGACTGAATTCTCTACAAACCAAGTCAAGGAGTACTCAATACAAACCGCCCTGGCTATCAAATCTATTCATCTCCCGATTTCAGACATCAAAAGTTTGGATAGCAAAGGGTACCTGTACTTCATTAAAACAGAAGACAGGATTGTCTATTTAGAAAATCATAAACATTAACATTTTATAGTAGCCCCACATAACTATATGTCTCAATTTCCACTGGCAAATAGATACCAAAATAGCTCTGAAGCACGGACACTGCCCACCTGCTACTTATTGCAGGTCTGATTTCCCCAGTATTTACTAGAATGGGGAGTCCGTTATTCTGAAAGGAACTGAAATGTCTCGGAAGTTAAGCATTCAAGTCATTTTATTCTTAGAATCCCTCAGTAAAGTCAAAATCATTTAGATATTCTACCAGGCAAACTATTTTAGTTATAAATAGCTTTCACCTAGAATACAGTTGTGTGGAAGTAGATATATATACTCCAGGTTACAAAAAAAGCCGAAACTCCCTTTGGCGAAATGAAGTCCGATAGATTCAAATACTAAGTACTTCATTCACACATATCAATTTTCTTAATTATTAATTTATTTTACATCTTCATGTACATATTTTGGAGAAACTAAATGCTACTATAGTGCCATAATTTCTCTCAAATTAAAATAAAGTTCCATACCGGGGTGAACACCTCTTGTGGATAACTGGATTTTGGAGCCTCTAAACCAAGCATAGTGTTTCACTTCTGCTGGGGCTTTTCCTTCACAAGCAGCTGAGTGCTGGTTTGGTTTCTGTGCATGAGGAACAGTTACCTTTTCCCTGGTGAGCCTTCATGAGACAGTCCCCGACAAGCTGCATGCACCGGCTCCGCAGAGTAATGGCGCTGCTTCGGGCCTGCGGATCCAGCTTTTCACCATCCAGCTCCTCTGAGCTAGCCAAGTGGGCACTATAGAGAGCCAGGGCGGCAAAGAGCAGCCAGGCATAGTTGTGGATGTAGGGCTGGATGAGCCTCTGTCGATCGCTGATCCGGATGGTCACCATTGGGTGGGCTGTGATACTGTGGGTAGGCAGATGGCTGCAAAGATCAGACAATTTTAAGGACTACATGCCTTTGTGAACCTCCAATAAAGGAGGACAGGGCCTCAGTGGAGCACATGCGTGGTCACAACAGAGCCTATGACTAGTTATCAAAAACTGAAGATAAGTAGGGGTCCTCACCCAGAAAAATGAACAAACGCAAACACTTGCGCGTATCACTTCAGGATTTTACAACTCCAAAGACTGTCTATGAAAACCAGAAGATGTAAGAATTCCTTATTGAGAAATTTTTTAGAGTATGGTTATAACATTTTGGTAATGTGAGAAAATGCCTATAATTTTTAAAATGATATAAAGTACATAGGAAAGAAATTATTTAAGGTCTGTAGGTTGCTTGCAAATACTTTAACAAAGGAAGAAAAGGAAGAAATAAGTTGAGCACACATAGCAAAATCTTCCTAATTGTTCATTCTGGGTAATGGGGATTATGGGGATTCGTTGTACTAGTTTCTTACTTATGGCTACGTTTGAAATTTTCCATAATGAAAGGCCCTTTTAATTACAAAAACTAGCAAAGGACTGCATGAACAAAAAGTGACAGGGTTAGGTCATCAGAAACATACCCATAGGAATATTTCTTTGTTGCATAGCATCCATAACAAAGATCGAAGTCCTCACACACATTGCAATTCATCCTCCGGCCAATGATCAATCCCTGGCAGTGGTCACAGGTAAACTCCATGTTGACCATCTCATGGTCATCCCCATGGCCTTCAGGCTTCACGCCACCTGGGGGACAAAATATCAGTGTGTGGTGGATTGGGCAAAGGGCCCCTAGAAGGGCTGTTTCCAAACCTAAACAACCCCAGACGCAGGGCTGTTCCTAATTCATTGGTTAGGGTATCAGGGACCACAGGTATCTTCTGGAGACCAGGGCATTCTGCCCAGTGGCTCTGAGCATATATATGAACAATATTCTCAGTACTGAATCAATGGTACTGTGGAATGACCTCCTTTTCCACCACAACACAGACTGATCAAATAGATTATAAATTTCCATTATGACCACCATTAGGCAGAAACAAGTCCATGTACCAATTTATGAGTTATCTCCCATGCACCATCCTCTAACAGACATTAAAGTGTGTATTTTTTGTTTTGTTTTTAAGATTTTATTATTTTTTTTTAGAGAGAGGGAAAGGGAGAGAGGCAGAGGGAGAGAGACATCAATGTATGGTTGCCTTTCACCTGCCTCCAGCTACAGACCTGGCTGGAGACCTGGCCTGCAACTTGGTTACGTGTCCTGGCTGGGAATTGATTCAGCGACCTTTGGGTTCGCAGGCTGACACCTTATCCACTGTGCTACCAGTCAGGGCCTAAAGTGTGTACTTTTTAAAATAAGGATTGAAGAGTGATCAAGTTTTTCATTCCAGAATCAGATGGAAATAGACTTTATAACCCAAACCCAGTGTGAAGTATGTTAATCACAAAAGAGACTGGCTGCTCTGTCTCCTTCTTAATCTACAAGTCCAGTGGTTCTCCAAATGCTGTCACAGACTCTACTCACTGCTCTTCATATCTGATCCACTTCTGTTCTCAATGCCACCAACCTAGTCCAGGCACTAATCCTTTGTCACCACTGAGATTGACTTTCTAAGGGAAACTCAAGTGAACAGAACCATCTTCCTCTCTAGCGTAGCTCTGATTATGTTAATAACCCACTTAAAAAACCTTCCCCACTGTCTGCAGACTCATTCGAATTCCTTAGCCTAGTATCTCAGGGTCCCACTGTCTGGGCCCCACCTGTCTCAGTCTATCATTCAACTGGACACTTGAGCATGTCTATCTAAACACACTACAGACGCTCACTCTTCTGGCCCTGCACTTGCTCTGCTTTGGATCATGACAGAGTCTCCCATGTTTCCTTCATGTCACCCAGTTCTAACTTTCTTCCAAAATCAATTAATATCCAACCTTGCCCACAAGCCTTTGCTGCATCAGTGACTGCTACTACTTCTGAACTTTTCCAGAATAATTTGTATTGCTCACCCATAACTTGGTACACACACTCTTATACTAGAATAGGCATATCCAATCTCCTGCTAAGACTAATGATGCTTCCAGGTCAGAGACAGTGAGTATCTTTTATGACAGACCACATACACTCAAGTGCTCACTACTATTGGTTTGCTTTACCTCAGTACCTACAAGTCAAGAGTATTCAATAATTTTTGAAGTTGACTTTTTTGGTCTATTTTACTACTTCTAAACACTGCATGATTCAGAATAAAAAATAATTTCCTGGAAACCTAACTGAAAGTAATTATTTGGTTCTGAGTATTTATCAAGTGCCTACTTCTCACATGTTGGAGGATGAAAATATGTCAGGTAACAGAGCCCTGGAACATATGATTCAGCTGGGGAGATAAGGCTCATACTTGTCAATAAGTCAGAATACCAATGAACAGTATTTTTATTTAGCAAAATGAGAGTCTAAAAATTGACAAGATCAGAGAGAACAGAAATAGTTATTATTTTTGTTAAGGCATACTCAGACCATGAGATTTACCCAGGAAGCAGGTTTTGCAGAGATCCATGTCGCTGCACTGCAGGCACCTGTAGCGATGCCAGGGGGCAATCTCATCACAGCCGTCGCAAGAGATGTCCACATTTAACAGGTCACAGTAGCGCGCAATAAACATGTGCATCTGTAGGGTGAAATAAACACAATTACCCAACAATCTTTCTGATATGGCCACTATTCATTAATCAATCCATCCTTTAATAGGTACTTAAGATACTGTGCTAAGTATTGGTTTTAGGAAATGAAGGAGCTTAGTGTCTAGTTAGGATTCATTCCCTCAAGCAAACAGGTGCCACTATACAGTACAATAAAGGCTATGACAGGCATATTTAGGAGGCTTAGAGAATACAGAAGGGACATCAACGGGTGTTGGGTTTTTCAAAGAAGGTAATATTTCAATAATGACCTGAGGGACAAATAGGTATTAATTGGGTACAGTTAACAGTGGGGGGGGGGGGGTTTGCCAGGTAAAAGCAATAACAAGTTCTATAGGAGGCAAAATTTGTTCATCTCCTATTTAACCAGTTTCTTCTCATTTACTCAGTTTTCTTCTTTCTACCTATTTGGTTTATTTTAAAGAGGGGAAGGGAAAAAGGAAGAGAGGGAGAGAAACATCAATGTATGGTTGCATTTCACCTGCCTCCAGCTATGGACCTGGCCTGCAACCTAATTATGTTGCCCTGGCTGGGAATTGAATCAGAGACCTTTGGGTTTGCAGGCTGGCGCCAGCCAGGACCCTATTTAGTTTTAATGTGCTTCCTCCTTGCCAGTTTCTTACAGTGGAAACTTCCTATTTTAGACCTTTTCTAATGTAATCATTTAAAGTTATAAACTTTCCTCTAAGTACTGTGTTAGCTGCATCCCACACATTTTGAAACTTAACTGGCAGTCATTCTGTATGTAGAATACAGCAGAAAGGGAGGATAACCAGATAAAAGTTAAGACAGTTAAATCACAAAGCCCCTCCAATGCTAGCTGATGGGGCCACTGACCATTTTTAAGTAGAAGACTAATGTGGTCAGATTTAAGCATTCTAAAAGTTCTTCTGGTTATTAAATGAAGAAGACAAGACTAGAGTCAGAGAAACTGACCAGGACATACACTGTTAAAGTAACTCCATCATACTGATCAGGGCTGGACTGAGCAGTAAGCTAGACTAAAAAAAGTGGGCAGATTTGAGAACTATTAAGGAGGCAGAAGCAGGGTGCTTGGAGATTGATTTGATATGGAAACTAGCAAAAGGGAAGGGTCAAGAACAACATCCAGATTTTGGGATTGGGTACTTGGTTGGACAAGGGGAGTATTCAGAGTTACAGGAAACAATGCAGAAGTAGCACTTAAAAAGAAAAACTTTCTGGGGAGATAGTAAGGGCACTGTTTCATGAACAAACAAATTGTTCTACTGGAAAGTACCTAGAGGCCACAGAACAGTTTATCTCTATAGCTTGGAAATAAGGGAAATCAATCATTAAGTCACCAGAGAGTAGTAAATCAGAAAGAATATGCCAAGTCACTAAAACTACAGAATAGCTCCCAGTAAGGCATTAACATACATGAGAGAAAAACTGCAAAGGCCAAGTTGGTGTTCCATCCAAGCACCACAGAAGTGCTATAGAAGCAAAGTAACTGGCACATAGTAGGCATGCAACACTAATAAAATTAATGAATCTGAGGCAGCAGATGCCTGGCACAATGTGCTGGTAACAGATTAAATGCCTCATAGGGAGAGATGAACAAGCTAGGCTAGCTAAGCCTGGTGCTTTTACACATGTGAGTTATGTAACTCTGATTCCATGTCCATTAGCTGCTTCCATGCTCAACCAGACAACCTTCTGATTGAAACGTGGCTTCCTATGTTGCTTGCCTACAGGAGGCCAGAGCCTTAAGCAGTTCTATTTCTCACTGTAAATTAATAAATTGGCATCTGATATTATACTTCAGCCTATGAACCGATTTTCTGTGATTCTAGTTCTAAAAGAGGGTGTCACTCTCTGTCTGGTCAAGACAGTATTTGGGGCCCCTCAAGTTAAAGACCATGATCAGTGACAGTGGACTCACTGCCTGCCACCTGAACCCCCTCGGGAGACAGCCTGCTGGCACTTCCCCAGGCAGATTCTCCTCTTCGAACTCCTGGGCAAATCATCTTGGGTTACTCTAGTTGAAATGTCTTACTTTCCTCTGCTTCTCTGGATCTTCCTGGGCTATTTTTTCATACCAGGCCTCAAACATGCCATCCTGACACTCATCCATCCATTCTGAATTCTGCTTGGCATCAGCAAGCTCATCTTCTTCACTCCATTGGCTGAAAGAAGGACACAAAGAGAGAAAAGCAAAAGCATGCCTCTCCCAACAATCCAGGAAAGTGCTGGTTAGTAGATCCTGTGTTTTATGGGTCTAAATTATGGGGTATTTTTAAACTTGTGAAGGGAAAAGATCAATTTGTTTTTAAAAGTCCAAGGATTTTCCAGATATTTGATAAATATACAGTGATACTTCAGTACTCATCATTAATTAGTTCCAGAACTTTGTGATGAATGCTGAAAACAAGTACTGAATGACAAAGCATTTTCTCTTTCGGAGTGGTATCACGACTCATACAAGTCCTAGCAAGTGCGAGGGGTCCTGAGCAAGCGCCAAGTGCTGAAACATTTTTTCTCTCAAAATTTGAGGAGTGCAGGGTTGGACCAGTTCTAAAGCCAATGAGTATCGAGGTATGACTGTATACCAATAAAATGGGAAATGACTTTTCCAGGGAAGACTATAATGGGTGAGGAATTAGAACTAAAAGTTTCTACTGACATGGCATAGATGTACTTGACAACCATTTGTGGTGAACCTACTATGTGCCAGGCACTGGAGCCAAATAAAGTTACTTAAAAAAAAAAGTCTGACTTGGTCATGCTCAGTGTACCCTGGTGGTATCAGCATGAGAAGGAGATCAGGAGACCCTGGGGCTTCAACTCTTCTACTAGCTGTTGCAAGACCTTGACATAGCACTCAGTCCTGGCCCTCAGTTTCCTCATTTCAAATAGTTTCATCTAGATAATCCATGGGCTCCTTAGATGTAAAATTGTAAATCTCCATTATTTCAGTTTACAGTTAGCAACCAGAATTTTAAATACAAAATGAGTTGCTTGACAGCAAATGCAAAATAAATTAATGAACAAATACACATTTCTTCATTCACGTGTTCCAACAAATTGACTTTAGATCTGCTCAGACTTTGCTCTGGGCCAGGTGCTATCAGGGACTCGGAGGACTCTACCTGTAGGTACAGATGAAGTCTGAAGCAATGAGCAGACTGACAGGTACAGAGCCAGCTGTTCTGTCATTTCTCTCAGCCAAGGGTGCCCTCTGACAGCAGAGGAATGACTGAGGTTTGGTAAACAAAGAGATAGCTTTAATTCTATCTCTTTTTCCCAGAACATCTCTTCTGAATAATAACTGTTCTGGTGTTACTAATTTATTTCCTCCTAATTCTCTCTTCTTGCTTTTCTTTTCCCATTCTCTTCTCACTTGTTTTCTACCTCCAGGAGTGGTTAATGGGTAACTTGAGCAGTACAGAAAAATACTCATTAAAAGTGGAAAGAAAAAACCCTTTGCTCACTGATTTTTTTCTCATATCTTAAGCTAAAACCACATACATATATAACAAAAATATATACACAGAAAAGGATTCTCCAATTTAACAAACTATACTAGAACCTATCCAAAAATGCAGAGGGATCCTCATCCTCCAAGTATACTGTACAATACAACCATCAGCAACTAACCTATGTACACTACCATGCACTAGGCACTGGTCCAAACAACTGGGAAACAGAATTAATTTATACTTCCCAACATCCTGTGAGGTAGGTGCCATTATTATCTCCCACTCTAAAGATGAGGAAACTGAGGCAGAGAGGGTAAGTAACTTGCCCAAAGCCAACCAGCTAGTATGTAGCAAAGCCAGGCTATTATAGAGTCCAGCTCCAGAGTCTGTGCCCTGAACTCTTATGCTATGATGTCTGTATTTCATACTCTCCTTGAGAAACTGCACAGTGCAGGACTGTGTTCTTACCTGATCACACTGTCATGCACACTTATATTTTCTTGTGACATTTTCATAAGGAGATCTGGTAACTGAATGTCAACAAAGAAGGTGAGATCACTGGGCTCCCAGCCCATGTCCAAAAGGTGAAGCAGGGCTGTCTGAACACAGGACAAGGCAGGCAGCGAGGATCTAAAGAGGCCATAAAGGTGAAATGATCAAAGCTGCACATCACCAACACAGACATCAGACACAATGAAAGTCAGAGAGCTGGTTTAATTGGAACTGCAAAGATAAGGGAACTCTAGATTGCTAGTTTGGGTTCCTTATTATCTCTTTTCAAGTTTCCCTGACTCCATACAAGCCCTCTTTGAAGGACAGCTTAAACAAGAGTTGTGAAAGCACAGAGTTGAGGTTTCCTGCTTACCAGGACTACCAAAGGGGGCATCTGATGATAGAGGACTAAATAGTAACAATCACCTCTCAATCAATAGCAAGAGCAGGGGCAGCCCTAACTTAGATTATGCACCTGAGGTTATGAAACTTAGATGCAGAGAAGAGTCATTTGATTTAAGGTTTATGTCTAAACCACTGACTATAGAGAAGACCAGGGAGGGCTTAATATATGTTTTAAAACTGTACATAATATTTACATTAAAAACTGAAAATAAGTTACAAATTCTTAGATAAACCAAGACTCTTTTAAAAACTGTACATGCCATATAGGAAAAAAAAAAGCTTGGAGAAAATATCCTAATACATTATCATTAGCAATTATATTAGATGGTAAGACTAGGGGGTTATTTTCATTTTACTCTTTATACTTTTCTACATTTTCAATACTAGTTTTAAAATCAGAAAAAGTATAAATAATTTTTTTTCTCTAGAAATTATAAAGTTATCCTGTACCTGTCATTTATGCTACTAAAGCCTTTGATTGCTTTGACCAAAAAGAGAACAAATCGGTAGTAGGTATCTCGAATTTCTTTGTGTAGATCTGCACCACAACCTTCCAAGTGTCCAAAATAACTATAAACAGAGGAAATCACAGGTCACTTAATTGTCATAACATCATGTATTTAATAATCATTATTCCTTTCATGAAAAAGAGCCAGGAAGAAGCAAGCTGAATGAAGTAGCCCAGAAACTTAAACAAATACAAATATAGTAACTTCAGAAAGTAACAGACAAAATAGCCTGGATCAAGAAGGCTGCCCACAGGAGTGTGGAAATACAATTAGTCTTCCTTAGCTAATAAAAAACCCACCTTTCCACCACTACCTGAGCGCCAGATACTGTTAAGTATTTTTCACAAATTACCTCCATGGAGTAGTGCCCATCCTTCTACCTTCACTGATGGCCTTAGCACCAAACTCACTGTCTTTGCTACTTTGATCTTTGTTACCTTGGAGACAAGGGAATAATGCCCCAGTACATCTGTCCCTGGATTCTTTGCTATCTTCACCTCCAGTGATCTTCTCCACTACTTGACCACTCCAGCCTGATGGTCACTTCCTTGACCTTGTTACCACAGTAACAGCATTATCTCTGAAATCCTCACTTCAGAGCATCCTACTCTGACCACAGCCTCTCACTCTGCTTGCCTGCTCTGGAACTCCCACAGCAGCATCTTCAATCCCAAGAGCCCCACCCCATTATGCTCTGCCATGCTCACTATCTGCTATTCCCAGCATACTTTCTCTGCACTCAGCTTAGAGTCCATGGCCAATCACACCTCCGCAATTACCAACTCCCTTGCTTTTTTCTTCCTTCTTGACAAAGAAACCTTATACCAAGTCAAAACAGCTAAGTGTTGTTGGAAGAAACACCACATGACCAAGCTGACCAGTATCCCTTTAAATTCACAACCATAACTCTCAAGTAAGCACTCAAATTGTCAGGCAATCAGACTGGCTTTCTCAATTGTTACCACTACTTTAAACCTTCCTACTTCTCCTTAAACTGCCGTTATCTCCTCCTAAACCATTTTTACCTGATGCTTATTCTCATACATATATATCTATTTTTAAATAGAATTCATCATACAGGAATTTCCCCCATCTTACATCTCTGGCCATGCTGTGTTTCCTCCTGCTATCACAATATCTTTGGTTTTCCCAAAGGTCAACTTCTCTATGCAATTGCTACTAGACTGATCCTATCTTCCTGCATCAGGTTTTCCTCATTACTGACTCCTTCCCATCAGTGCATCAGTGCATGTATGTGTATACACACACACATACACACACACGCACACCTCTTGAAAACCCTCAGTTGATCCCACATCATCTCCAATTACCGTCCTATTCCTCTGTTCCTCTTTAAGACCAAATTTCTGGAAATAATATCCATTGTCTTTCTTTGCATTTAAAAAAAAAAAAGATTTTATTTATTATTTTCAGAGAGAGGGAAAGGGAGAGAGGTAGAGAGGGAGAGAAACATCAATTTATGGTTGCCTTTCACTTGCCTCCAGCCATGGATCTGGCTGAAGACCTGGCTTGAGACCTGGCTTGCAACCTGGTTATGTGCCCTGGCTGGGAATCAAATCAGTGACCTTTGGGCTTGCAGCCTGGTGCCTTATCCACTGTGCCACCAGCCAAGGCTCTTTCTCTGCATTTTATCACCTCCCCCAATTCTCTTCTGAACCCAGTCCAAATGCATCCCATGGCTTCAGTAAGACTGTTATCTTACTCTCATGCAGCCTGTCACATCAACATTTGACATAACCCACCATTCCTATCTTGTGTGATGCACTCTTCTCTTGGCTTCCATGACACCCCCACTCCCTGGTTTTCACTCTCAATGGACACTCTACTCTTCCTCTGCTTGACTTCTAAATAAAGAAGAGCCCCAAAAGCTCAGTCCTGCGCCCCCTCTTTGTCCAACTCTGCACTCTTTCTATGAGGTCTCATTTGCCTCCCGGCTTTAAATACCATCTATCTGCTGACAGTATCCAAATTCTACCTCTAGAATCTACTCCTGGCTTGTTTCCAAAACTTTAGGCACTTATCTCTATTTTCCTGATACCTTTACTTCAATGTGAAAGAAGTGGTTCTAACTTAATATGGCCAAAATAAACCTTAAGAGTTTCTCTCTAATCTGTTTCTTCCATGCTCTTCCTTTCAGTAAAATGCATCACCAACCACTCAACTGCTTAAGCCAAACTCCTGGCAGTTCCTTTTCCCAGCAGAACAAGAATCCTGCCTGCTCTGTCCACTGCTGTATGCATATACAACACCTAGAACAGCACCTGTCATAGTCAACATTCAGAAAATGTTAAAGATTTTGATTCTATTTATTTGTTTAGAGAGAGGAGAATGGGAAGGAGAAAGAGAGGGAGAGAAACATCTATGTGCAAGAAAAACATCTATCAGTTGACTCTCATATTCTCTCAGCTGGGGACCTGGCCCACAACCCAGGCATGCGCCTTGACTGGGACTCAAACCAGCAACTTTTCAATTCACAGGCAGGCACTCAACCCACTGAGCCACACCAGCCAGGACTCAGCAAGTGTTTATTGAGCACATATTAGAATAATCTTGTGAGGTATTACCTAGATTAGTATCATTATTGTAAATGAGTATTAAATTTATCTCACAGCTTCCAGGAGCCAAATGATGAGTATAGGTATATGGGGAATATAGTCTTCACTGTCTGGTAAAATAAAGCTGACAAACTCTTGAGAAGAAATAAACACATTCCTGGTATTTACTTACTAAAATAATAAATAGAACACATTTTCTCTTAGGATGAGAGAATGAATTGACCAAAAATATAAATTTGTTTCTTACATGAAATGATAGGATTACTAGAGAAGACAAGGATTTCTTTAAAACTACCTCTGTGTGTTTTCCTTGCAGACTTGTAATTTGTACTTACTTGGTGAACTCTTTCTGGCATGTCAGAAGTTCCAACAGAAAAAGTACATAAGGCGGATGGAAGCAATGAGGCTGCCCAAGGGATTCTGCACAATACTGAATTATTTTCAGGACTTCGAGGATGCTCTGGGCTTGGGCTTTTCTCAAGGAAAGAACCTTTACAACACTGGAGACAGAACTCAAGTCAGAAACACCCAAAAAACTCTTGAGCTGGGGCAGAAAGAAAACACCCCCCCAACCCATGTTGATGCCACATTAAAACAACAGAAATGGTACTGTGAGGTGTCAGAAATATCACTTAGGCAGGATGTCAATATCTGTTTGCTACTTGTGATCCTTAGCATCATTACGAACCAGTTCACACCAACTATCTCAACAACCCGTATAAAAACAATTAATTAAAAAGGAACTCTGATAACTTTACTTCCTTATAGAGACAACATCTTCATTCTTTAGATAGGAAATTAAAATGTGAAATGCTTCCAGAGATGTAGGCCCATTGACAAATAACACCAAATTCTAAATTTCTCCCAGGAACCAAATGTTCCTTTTTTTAAATCCTCATAGTACATTATTGAGATATTATTCAGTACAGCATCATGTACAAATTTTAAGTGAAAAAATACTTCTTAAAAGGAAGAAAATAATCACTAATTTTTGTTCTTAAACATTCTAAAACAAATCTTGATCTGTCCTTTAAGTACTATTTGCTCATTTTTAACATGAGCTTTCAAGTCTTTGAGTAGACTAGGTATCTATGGCTTGAAAAGAGAAAGTGCTGGAAAGATCATTCTTGGCTTACCTCTCATGGGAGAGTGACTGATCTTTAATGAAGTCCATGACATCCTTCAGCACAGGATATTTCTCTTTTACTGTGGGTGCCGGTCTGGCCTCCTCCATTGACCGGAAGGAAAGTAGCCGGAGTCGCCCTCGGGTGAAGGGAGGCCTCCGGGTAGGAGTAGAAGGTGATGAGGGTTCTTCGGCTGTGGCAGAGGACACTTCTGCAGCAGTAGGGCCACTGCTGGGTGGCAGCTTTGACTGGACATCCAAGCCAGGACTCTTGTCTCCTGCAGCAGGGGGCACTGCTTCTGTGGGTGATGCAGAAGCTTGGAAATGCTCCTCCACCACAGAGCTTGTCCTCTGGCACCTGTCAAGTGGCTGCAGATGATCAGTTTCATCTGTAGTCACCAACTTGTCACAGCTTTCTTTTGAAGTTATACCCATGGGCAAAAACTTTAGTAAGAGAAGACTCTTCTGAATACATTGTTTTGCTAAATGCAAAATGGAAAAAAGATCATGGAAAAAATGTCAAAATTACATTTATGGACTAATTTTAGAGAGAAAAATCATTTAAACTCTATAGTTTAGGATAAGAAATATTCTCATTCATACAGTAATATACATATCTACTGACAGAACAGAATTGAATTTTATAATTCTAAACCAAAATCTTCCTAGCACTATCAACACACTGAAAAAGTTTATGGTGGACATTTTCAAACATACACATAGGGAGAACAGTAAAAAGACACCCTCCATGTACCCCTCACCCATCTTCAATAGTTATCAACCCAAGGACAGTCCAGCTTCACCCACTCCCCACTACGATGCAGATTCCAGGCATCACATTACTTCAACTATAAAAACTTCAGTATAGGCCTGGCTGGTGTGGTTCAGTGGATCGAGTGCCAGCCTGTGAACCAGGGGGTTGCAGACTAAGACCCTGGTTGGGGGGACATGTGAGAGGCAACCACACACTGATATTTTTCTCCTTCTCTTTCCTCTTCCCTTCCCCTCTCTAAAAAGAAACAAAATCTTTTTAAAAATTTAAACAAACAAACATTGTTTCTCATAAAAAATTAGTTCAAAAATAACAATCATATCATTAAAGATGTTAACAGTAATTCCTTAATTTCACTGAATATTCAAATGTCAGTACACTTTCAAAACATAAGAAGATGTGGTTTAGCCCTGGCCAGTGGCACAGTGGATAAGGTGCCGACCTGCGAACCCAAAGGTCACTCGTTTGATTCCCCAGCCAGGGCACATAACCAGGTTGCAAGCCAGGTCTCCAGCCAAGTCCGTAAGCTGGAGGCAGGTGAAAGGCAATCATGCATTGATGTCTCTCTTTCTCCTCTCTGCCTCTCTCCCTACCCCTCTCTCTGAAAATAATAAATAAAATCTTAAAAAAACAAAACGAAACAAAACAGAAGTAACTGATGCTTTCTAAGAGAAGTAATTAGAAAGAAGTAAAAAAGAAGGCTTCTACATCCTTGGAAGCTACATTTTGTGCCTTGTTATTTCCCCTGGGCCAACAACGCTTCAACTAACCCAAAGACGCAAAGACAGGCCACTTGTTTTCTGTGAAACAGAGATTGGAGGCCCAGGTGACAGCTGGACAGTGCACTCACCCAGGCTTTCAGGGTTCGCCTCAGTCACTTCTGACCCGTGTTTTTCTTCGGCCTCATTCCCCAGGCTCACCAGAGACTTCTGCTTCATCTCTAACTGGGAGGAGGATTTGAGCCACATAATTAGGCTGTCCAGGCATGGCAGCAGGGGCAGCCACAGCAAACTACTTCAAAAGTACAGTGTGGAGAACACGGAGAACTTGACAGTTACTGTTCAGCTGATGAGAACATAGGCCTAACCACTTTTTGTTAGTCTTAGAAGTAATCCAGGCTGTGAAGCTGTCTAAAGGTGTATCTGCAAAACTACCTTCTTTTCAGATAAGACCCAATTATTTAAAAAATGCTAGAACACTGGAGCTGAAAGGGCCCTAATCTAAAACTGACCTAGTACAGATAAACAAGTGTAGGTCCAGAGAAGTGAAGGGTCTTGCAAGGGCCATACATGTGGTTTGCTACAGAGGCTGGACCAAAATTGGATCTCTATTCTATCCTGAATGACGGCACCTCTCAGTGATGCCTAGATTGTCAGGCAGAGAACAGTGCTCCTAGTGCCAATGCAGGCAATGATCACAATGTGGACCCTAGCACTGATAGCTCAGGCACAAAGCCATGTGTGATTTATGAGAGGCCAAAGTCCTGGAGAGAAAGCTGGCATCTTGTCCAACTGTCAGCAGTCTATCCTATGCAAAAACTAGAAGCACAATCTACAATGTGCCTTGGCAACTGTCAAATCTTTTTTTACTTCAACTGTTACGTGGTAATTAACTTGGTCAGCCAGTCTTAAACTGCTACTACTGTCTTGGTTTCTCTGTCTACACATTCTTTTGACTCTCCTATTCTGAAGACAATACCTTTGATCTTCTTTTGATAGATTCTGTTCATTTTGGCTTCCATTTATCTATCCAGCATTTTGGAACACAAATCATTGTGGATCCCTTCTAAGGCTGTGTGCTCCTTGATAAACCCATATATTAACACATCAGCCAATCAGATTCTTTCAAATTTACTTAGTTCTCCAGCCAGATGCCTCAGATTATCTAAATATCCTCATATTCAACATGCTGAACTTGCCTGCCCGCTCTCAGATCCAAGGCCATCTTTCCTATTCCGGTCAATGTTTCTGCCATCCACCAAGCCACCCAACCCAGAGACATGGGAGAGGTCCTAAATTCCATCCTCCTGTTCACTACTCACATCAATCACAATGTCTAATTATTTTATCTTCTTAGTATTAGAAGCCATCCTCATCCAATTATCACAGTTAGTCTCCTACTTTCAATCTCATTAACCATTCTCTACTAAGGTAAAGAGTTTCCCCAGTTACTGTGCAATACTTAAGATGACTGTAAATATACAAAACATAATACTGATATATAGGTATTTATGCCCAAGAAATAACAATTTTCCTGATTTTTGTGTTTATCATTTCCATGCATTTGTGTAATTTCACTACATATTTATGTACACAACAGACTTGGTTTGTGCTTAAATTTTATAAAGGAATACCATAAATGTGCAGTCGCATACAACTTGCTATTTTCTGCTCATCACCATATTTGTGAGCACCCTACATGCTGATACATGCAGCTCTACTTCCTTTTCATTGTAGTATTGTCTTATCATTTTGCATTGTAATATCGTATTATATAATAATATAAAATCTTTTTGTCCATTCTCCTTTGTTTCTCCAGTTGATTGCTGTCACTAACCATGCTACAGAACCACTTTCCTAACATGCAAAAAGGTCTCTCCTTTGACAGAGACCTCTTCCCTGACTAAAACCATCAGTGGTTTCCCAGTATCTAAATTAGTGCTTTCCCTCCAGGCGTTTGGGGTTACTAATGGTATAAAGCGGGGCTCAACTGAACCCTGTTTATTTTTTACTTTCTCAACACTCACCAAATTATAGTTTCAAGGGTTCCAAATTACTTTATATCCATTAATGCCATTAAACTTTAAGAACATTCCAAAAGTTATATTCTTGAGTTACACACCTGAATTCCATGATATTATGGTGGGAAAAATAAAAAATATATAAAAATTGCAGGCAAAGGAAAATCTTACCATCCATATGCGAATCCCATCTGCCAAGGAGTACACGTGTGCAAATTCCTCACTCAGGGCTGTCTTGCCCCCACTGTTTACTGGGGAAAGGAAAAACAAAGAGATTACATTCAGTTAACACAATTCACTACTGCAAAAGTAAGCACAAAGTAGCTTCTAAATCTAACCCACAGTAAAAGGCCTTCCTCTAACACACTGGGGGTGGTTAAGAGAGGCTTTGGACAAAAAGATGATCAATTATGTCACAAACAGCCATAATGGGTTCTCTGTGTTACTTCAAACTAACATTTTTCAAATGGACAACATTTGAAATAAACATATTATTAAAGTAAAATACTAAGAGTAAACATATAAAAGATATAATATTGAAAGTAAAATAAAAATACTAAAAGTGAATAAAAAATAATTACTGACATATAAAAACGTTCATGATATGTACTAAGTAAAAAAGGCTGGTTATAAAACAGTATAAAATTATCTTATTTAAAGAACATACAAATTTAAACACATATAGGGTGGGGTAAAAGTAGGTGTATATTCATATGGAAAATAATAATAATAATACAACAATAAAATGTACTTTCATGTACTCACAACTGTAAACCTACTTTTGCCCCCATCCTGTATGTATGTATATATGTGTGTGTATACATACTAGGTCTGTCCCCAAAGTATCAAGCCAATGTCAATATAATTAAAACAGTTTGTGCTGCCAAGTAGCCAATACTTTTGGGACAGACCTTGTATACACATATAAATATACTTAGATAAAAGGCTACGTAGAAAAGCTACATAGATACATAGAAAAATGTTAATAGAGGTGTTCCCAAAGTGGTGAGATTATACTTGGTAATTATTTTAAGCCCTTCTGTACATTGTTTCTGTACAAATGGGTGTTTTTATAGTTTGGTTTTTAGATGAAGAGAAGGGGCAGAATGTACGTACTAGAACAGTGTGAAGTTCTTATTGAACAATGTATAACGCAATGAATATTTCCTGAATGTGTAGAATATGTTGGGCTCTATATCAGGCACCAGGAATATAATGCTGAGAAAAACAGACATGATCCCTGCTCTCAAGTAGCTTTTAGTCAAGTTGAAAAACTCCTCCTGTACATTTCTCTCCGAAAAGGGTAACCAATTTTTGGACAAATATGAGCAAATTAACTAGACAAGGACTACTCTTTAGGTAGCTCAGTCTGAAAGAACCCCACAACAGCCCTTAGAAGCAAGGCCAGAACAAACTGAGACCAAGTATGTCTTCTTCACAAAAGTAGTGGTAGGTATTCCTAGAACAATCTATATTCAGCATTTCTGATTCTCACATTTAATTGTTTCGCTACTTCAAATAGTTATGAGATATACCTGAACATGATTTGAAAAGGAGCTGCAGAACTCTCCTACACCTGGTAACATTCTGTTTCTAAGCTTTTAACTTACAAAGCTTTTATTCCTCTACTGAAACTTCCCACAGGTAGAGAGACTGTCCAGCTCTCTAACATCAATTTATTTACAAAACATATACTAAATTTTTTCAAAACCATATAGGTCATGTTGTCCCCATTCCCCAGTTGTTTCCATTAATCACTCATGTCTCAATGTAATGTTATTTATTTGAGCAACTTCTTAAAGGAGATATTAATATTTGAGGGAGTAATCAAGTTGTTTTAGAAATCAGGAAATATATTATGCAATACAAGATCCAAAGAACTCAGTAGTAAAGGTAGCAGTGATAATCACTTCAGTGTTAATATCAATAATAATAGTAATAATAACAGCAACAGTCAATTACCTAATCTAATGGAAGGAAGCATTTGTTCCTGCTTATTTCATCTGTACCATGTAAAGAACATATATCCTGCTAACAGTGCTCGGGGAAAAACCCATACCTCATCTTTAGGAAGGGTTTGAAATGTTTGGTCCCTAAATGATTATGAGTGGAGAGAGACTCCCTCCTGTGGATCCTGTTAGGCTGCAGGCTACATACACAGTAAATGCACAGAGATGGTATCCCTGGCAGAAAGAAATGGTGGAGCAAGCTATCGACAAGGAAACTGAGCAGAGGTGATGACAGAAAGAAGCTGCAAGTCTAAAGATAAGAACTAATACCAACATTTCCCTCCTTAGTTATGGGCACATTTAATTGCCTAAACAATTGGTTTAATTATAATTTCTTCGAATGTTACAGCTAATCAAATCCAAACTTACAGATAAAGATATTAAGGAGCAGAAAGATTGTCTGGTTAACCTGAAGCTGCACAACTTGTAATTTTTAAGTTAGTACTATAGCCCATGTTAAGCTTTCTTTCCATTAAACTTCTTGGTAGTCTTCCATTAGAATTTTGGATAAGACAAATTATCTGCTAATTAGGAAACTCAAGGCTACTTGCTATATTCTCCTGTCTGCTAACTATAAATTGGTCATGAAGATTAGCAAAGTAGATCTGACAAGATAAAGTCTATAGTTGTAGAAATATTTATATTTCAAAGTATTTTATTCACTTAAGATAGGCTTTCTTAAAACTTAGCAATTGGCCTTCAGATGAAAAATATTCCCTGTAATATAAGTTACCATATTTTTGCAGCTTCTCATATAAGTCTGGAGTGCGATACACCAGAGCAGCAAAGGTGGCGTTCACAGCTTGATCAATAGTGGAACCAGCAACTATATCTGTCTTTGGGGCCTGTTTTCTACATGCCTGTATGAATCCTTTGAAAAGTTCTGAAAATGGCCCACAGAAGTTCTGAGCAGGATCTGACCATGCAAACTCAAGAAGAAAATGGTGGCAGGGATCATCAGGGATGTTCTTAACCTGGGAACGACAATAACAAACCATCATGTTTAAAAATTCTTTCAAAAAATAAAGTTTACTGAATACCTACTAGGCCAAAGAAGAAGTATAAAACACAGTGCATACTCTCACAAAGTTTAAATCTACTTCAGAGAGACCAGATAGCTATGTGGGTTAAAAAAAAAGGCAAACATACATAATAAGTTAAAAGCATTAAAACTAATACTACCATAAAGCAAAATATTATGAAGTGTCAAATGCCTAGAAGGGACACCCAGTGCCAAGAATTTTTAAAAGGTTTTATTTATTTATTTTTAGAGAGAGGGGAAGGGAGGGGAAAGGAAAGGAAAAGAAACATCGATGTATGAGAGATACATCAATCGGTTGCTTCTCACACGCCCCCAATTGGGGACCTAGCCCACAACCCAGGCATGTGCCCTGCCTGGGAATTGAACTGGCGACATTTCGGTTTGCAGGCTGGCACTCAATCTACTGAACCATACCAGCCAGGGCAGTGCCAAGAACTTATAGGAGAGAGTTCCTGGCAAGTTAAAGTAATTCAGAAAAGCCTCGTGGAGCATATGGGCTTTGGACCGGACTGAGGAACATAAACATTAGCAGAAGTTAAGAGTCAGTGGGGAGACTGACCTGGCCTGAAGTCTCAGCTGGGGGTGGTGGGAACTAGAGTCAGAGAGGTTAGGTGAAAGGAGACTGTAGAGAGCCTTGACTGTCACATTGAGGAGTTTAGACTTCACCCTGTGGGCAACGGGGAGCCATTAATGGTGCTTAGCAATGGAATGATAAGATAATGCAGTATTTAAAAAAATAACTTGGCAGGAACCAATGTAACAATGCGAGTGCAAGACGAGGGTCTGGAATAAGATGGAGACGGAATGAAAAGAGAAAAACATCACAAGAAAAAATCCATAGGGCTTGCAGCTTACTGGATAGGAAGGTGAGAACAAGGTGGAATAAGGGTGATGTTAGGAAACAGTGGCTCAGTGCCCAGAACAATAATGACAATAACAGGAGTGAGCAGTTGGTGTTGGGGGCATCCTGGTTTAACACATCTGAATTAAAAGGGAGTCAGTCAAAATAGCTAACAGAGGTAAGGTGTATGATGAGTCTGGGAGAAGAACTAGAGTTGTACACTGACACTTTGGAACTACTCATACAGATGTGACAGCAAAAGAAAGAAGAGAGGATAAAATCTGGTGGGCTTTGAGGAAAGGGAAAAAGCCTGAAGTAAGCCTACTCTTTAGAGAAGGAGAAGTAAGAGAGGTCAATAAAAGAGGCTGATGTAGTAGTCAGATTAAGAGAAGACAGTGGACTAACATGGAATCAAAAGAAGAGAGGAATCAAATTTAACAGAGAGGTAAAGGAGAGGAAAAGTCGAGTCCCTGGATTCATCAATTAACTGAATAACTTGGGAGTAGGGGATAGGAAGAAAGAAGGAAGGAAAAGTAGTAGAGCAGAGAGAAGGAGAAGGAGAGATGAAAAAGAAACAGCAGGCAAACCTGTTCAGTGCTTTAAATATCATAAGCCTAAATAATGTGCTACTATTCCATGAAGAACAAAAAGTACAACATAAATAATTTACTCTAAAGCTTGACTGAGTGGGGACTAAAAATAGACTCAACTCAATTTGTTTAATAACTCCATCAAGAGAGATTTACTGAGCATCTACTATATTTCACCAAAGAGTTACTCATTCAATATTTTTTAACTCCCACTACGCACTGGCCCCTGGGGACACTAAATGAATGAGAGAGTGTTTCTGCCCTCAAGAAACTAACAGCTTAGTGGGGGTGATTAGATATAGATATAAACACAAACATTTGTAGCTTAAAGTAATAACTATTAGTAAACATTTTCTATTCCAAATAGAAAGACAATAGAAGAGGAAATACCTTCTTACTATCCTGTTCTGGATGAGTGGGCCAGCTTGTTTCTAGTCCCAACTCTGGACATATTTGATGCCTGAAGACAGGTTTCCACAAGGGGGAGTTCAGGACTAATGCCATTTTGGCCTGAGGTACTGCCATGTCACTTCCTAACTCTGGAAAGAGAAGTCTTATGAGAGTTGTTTTTTCCCATAACATACTAAAAATCTTTAAACTGACAAAGAAAAGGTTAAAAAAATTGGGCATAGTTATTAAGAGTTAGAGGGATTCCCCTACATCTACCAGAATATAACTGTGAACTTTATGAACACATACTCCAAATGAATCCAAACCATAGAGAAGCCCTGAAAGGATGCCATCCTGGTGGATCAGCTTCAGTTACCAGGTGTCTCTGAAATGACTAATCTGTATAGTAAACTGAAAAACTGAACATGCAATGTGAACTCCCTCTAGAGTATAACAGGAGTTTGTAAATTTAAATTTTACAAATTACTATTTATAAAAAATAATAAATACCCATCATCTATGTGTTGATGAACAGACATAGAGAAAAAAAGAGTGGGTGAAAATAAATTAAAATGTTGGTAATAGTTATCTTTGGATGTTAGGATTAAGAATGGCTTTTCTGGCCCTGGCTGGTAGCACAGTGGGTAAGGTGCCGGCCTGCGAACCCAAAGGTCGCAGGTTCAATTCCCCAGCCAGGGCACATAACCAGGTTGCAAGCCAGGTCTCCAGTCAGATCTGTGGCTGGAGGCAGGTGAAAGGCAACCATACACTGATGTCTCTCTCCCTCTCTGCCTCTCTCCCTTTCCCTCTCTCTAAAAATAATAAAATAAAATCTAAAAAATATATACACATATATATATATATATACACAAAAAAATTAAAAAAAAAAAGAATGACTTTTCGCCATCATGCAATTTTTTCTATGATATTTTGCTTTTATAATCAGAAAAACTCAAGAAATGATATACACAAAATACTGCAATAAGTTTTATCCTATAAAAGGCTTTTTTTTTTTTAAATGAATTTCATAACTAAGGTAAAGAAATCACTTTCAGACAAAATTCATGTTCACATAACTATCTTCATAAAGGATATAAAATTTAGTCTATATTTCTGCCTTCTTGTTGAAGTATACCAACATTCACTTACAAAAAAAGAAGGAAATTTTGCTAAAAACTAGCTCCCTCCCCCCATATCCTGTCCCACTGTGTCACATGTTTATTTTACTCTAGTTTGGTTGAATGGAAACTAAAAGGGAATTTTACTAATACTTTTGCTCCTCCATTACATAGAGGCAACTTAACAAGAGAAAAACACCATGTTGCTCTCCAATGAGGCTGTAGCAAAAAGGGAAGGGACAGTATGTGAACTTACGATGCACAGACTTGAGTGCCATGCACTGGGAAGCAAGGCGTCCCATCAGTCGGGAAATAAGAAGCTGTAAATCCAACCCCCAAGATACAGCAACATCAGGCAGGCCATAAGCTGTAACAGTGAATTTGTAGCCCCACTCATTGTTACTGCTGTCAGAATGAAAGAGAAATTGTAGCCGAGGACCAGCCTTAAATGTCACTTTCTAGAAATAAACAAAAAACAAGTCATGTGGTCAAACAGATTTGAGAAGGCAGCACTTTAGTAAAAAGTAAGCATGTTCTTCATGACTTAAAAAATCTAAATTTAAAATTGGGTTATAGTCTCACCATTGTATCTTGCCACCCCACCAAAAGCTACTAAAGGAGACATGTACAACGGGGTGGCTAAAACAAAAAGTTCACAATCACACCTGATGAAGAAGCAAAGTTGGCAGAAAATTGCTGGTCAGTTTTCTAAGCCTCGATGCCCATCTGCCTACTACCTGCTCAGCCAGAGCTCACATTCACCCATGCCTTTGCTCCCATCCAACACCACTGGTAGCAGAGGGAAGATCAACAGTCTGAAGCAGCCCTGAACCTCCCAGCCCCAGAGATGACACAGGTCCCTCTGTGAGGTGGACCCCTGCCTTTTACATCCATAGTCTGGGCCCTCCTGGACCCACTGGCCCTTTCTTACTACTCTAGACAATGTGATATAAATCAGCAGACTTTCCCTATGAAGAACCAGGTAGTAAACATTAGATGTTCTGGGCCATATATCTCTGTTGTGACTACTCAAATCTGCAACTGCAGTACCAAAGCTATAGATGTTACAGAAACACTGGGTATGGCTGTGTTAAAAAACAAAACAAAACTGTATTCACAAAACAGGTGACAGATTGTAGTTTGCTGAACTCTGATATAAACCCTTCCTTTTACAAGTGTATAATACAAATGCTTCTTTTCAAAGACCGTACATCTATTACACTATGAGGATGCCAAAAGGATGAAGAAATAAGCATTTTATCTTTTTCTAAAAATATCACTCACCTTGGGCCATTTATCAGTGCCAACTTTTGTGTCATAACGTGTTTTCCCACCTCTAGCATCGGTAAATTCCAGATAATCATACCTGTGAAAGCACAATCTCTATCACTTTCCTTCTCTCATTTCTGGTCCAATATTGCTTAGTAAAGAAGAACATGTGAATCTTACCTTTTTTCAGTTTCACACCTCTCATCAAATTCCACCTCAAAATAGGTTGCCCCTGGGCTCACAAAGACAGACACCTCATGGCAATTATTTTCATAGTTGTGGGCAGACTCCTTAGTCCATGTATGTAACACTACTGGCTGTTCCTGTTGCCAAGTCTCAACATCCAGCTATGCAAACAAACAAGAATGGTCTGCATCACTGTATATCCGGCCATACACAGCAAACTGTTTCTGTACTGGTCATCTAGACAGATAGCCCTTGACATCCCTACACAGATCATCCCATCTACATATATACATCTTCATACACTTATCATTCAGCAGAGTAGACATGTGGTTTTGCTGAACTGTAGTGATTCTGTGATTAGCTTTTATTTTCTAATTATAACAAATCACTACTAGCATGAATTTCCAGTGGGAAGAAACCCTCACTTAGGAATTTAAAGATTTTAAAGTCCTATTTAGGACTTTGGTAAATCTGAGCCCATCAACTCTCCTTTTTTTTTTTTTTTTTAAAGTCTTTGCCTCTACCTCCAAAATAGACTTTTTAATACATGCCCTTTTTACTCCCACAGAGTTATTGTGAGACATAAACAAGATAGTGAAAAATCTTTCTATCCTGTACATTTAAGTGAGGGAGAACATCTTTTAAACATCAACCTTTCTAACCCTGGCTAGTATGGCTCAGTGGACTCAGTGCTGGCCTGTGAACCAAAAGGCTGGCAGTTTGATCCCCAGTCAGAGCACATGTCTGGGTTGTGGACCAGGTGCCCAGTTGGTTGGGGATGTGCAAGAGGCAACAGGTTGATGTTTCTCTCACACATCAATGTTTTCCTCCCTCTCTCATTCCCTTCCCCTCTCTAGAAATAAATTAAATAAAAAAAAACCCAACTCTTCTAATTTGCCTCACAACATACATTTTCACTGCTAATTTTTAATGTTTATTCACTTATATGGTTTTTATGGGAATTTATGCTATAAAATGATGACATTAATCTATGTACAGCTTCCTCTGGGTCTCCTTTCTAATACTGACCATGCTAAATCAACTCAGACTGTTATTTATCCTTGCTGGCAAAATCATTGATAAAATAGAGATGGTCTCCTAGATGCAATTTATCTGTGTAAATCTATATTGTGGTATGGTTCATTAAGTATGGTATCATTGCTCCTAAGAGGAAATACACGGCAGGTTCAAGTGCCAATTCAATTTACCTTATTCAGTCCTCCTTCAGGGTCACTGCAGAGCCTCTTCAACAACTCTGTTAGGGTACTAAATTCTCTCAAGAGTGTGCAGTGGGAAATGTCTAAAGTGCAAAAGTCCAGCAGAAAGATTGCCTGGAGGAAGACAAACAAAGCAATTAGCACCCACTTTAGACTCTGCCTGGGGGTTCGGATCATCAACCCCACCCCACCCTGGCCCTTTAAATGGCTGCCACTCTGTCTTACCAGTTGACGAGCTGCCATCGAAAACACTGAATTACATAATTTTTCTACTATGGTTTTTCCATTATACTGTGACAAAAGAGATTCCAAAATCACTCTCATGCTTGCCAGAAATTGTTCCACATCTACCAAAACATAGAGAAAATAAATAATTAAAAAAATTTTATTGTTGTTGTATTACATTCATCCCCTTTTTGCTCCCCTCTGAAAATAAATAATATTTTACATGATAGAAATATCACTTGCTGGTCATCATCAAGGGCAAACTGTCACAGAAGCTGTGAAGAAAATTCCACATCAGAAAGACCATGAGACCATGAAGTGTCATGTTAATGCTTTCTTTTGGGTGGGAAAAGTAGTGCATATCTCAGCAAATAACCTTTAAAGTAATTTATTCTGTTATTTGTTTTTGCTACTTTTCAAAGGGATGGAGACACCACTTTCATAACTGCAATTCCATGGTTGACCAATTCACTGTTACTTCTGCTTGGTTTACAATGGGCCCACCTTTAGGTGTGCCACATGATGAGACAAACTTAGGTGGCCGGGCTCAACAGTGTAAGCATTTTTGTCATAGCCGCTGAGACCAAGTTTGATGGAACTAAATTTTCTACATATGATTTCTCAAATCCTGCTGAGTTGCATATAGTTATTCTCTGTGTGTTTACAGGACTTGAATAGAGTATTTTCAGTAATCAGCAAAGATCACAGCAGGGCTCACACATTTTCCTTTTTTTGGGTGGCTTGATAAAAACCAGGATGACATACGACTAAAGTGTGACATCATCCCGGAGTGCTATATGACTGCAAAGGCAAAGTTTAGGCTGTGAAATGCCCCAGCTCCTCAATAAAAAAATTTTTAAATGTAGGCAATACTGCCACATTCAGACAGGAAAGTGGGCAAAAATAGTATATATATTATATATATACAGTATATGCTATAGAATTTTGTTTTAGGAAGAAAACACCCAACAACAAATATGATTTGTATTAAGAAAAGAAAACAAGTACTAAAAAGTGAGAACATACATAGGGTCAAAACCCAAACACCTATCTGTTTACCTGGATTTTGTAATGAAACTCACATTTTTCAAGAAGGTCAATGGCAAGATCTTTGGCTCCAGGGTCCGTGCTCTTCAGCTGCAGGTAGCACCAGGATAGCAGGCTGCCCTGGACAGACCAGAACAGGGAGAAAAGCACAGAGCCAACTTCTGCTGGGGCCCTGTTGAGCATCAACAGTTCACACTACAAGGGAGGAGACAAAGAGAAAGTGTTTACAACAAGGCCATTCATAGAACACAGCTAAGGGCATTTTTTTTTAGATAGCAGCTGTTAGTGGCAAAAAAATTCTAGGGAAATAGGGAATGGTCACAAAAGAGCTTTCCACCCAGAAGTGACCAACAAAGAAGTATTATGAAGCCTCCTCTTTTGCCCTCAGCTTTTCAGAACCTTTAACAAATGGTTCTTACTCCATACGGTTTCTTCTGCCCCACCCAGAAACCTTACCCCACAATGATCTCTTTTCCCTTTCACACCTTCAAATCCCTTTTCTCTCTGGTTCCTTCCCTTGAGACTTAAGTCAAATCTCTCCCACCTAAAAAACATCTTATTCCCTTATGGCTTTCTGACCATCATCTTTATTCTCCAGAGTTTATCTGAAGAGTCACCTGACCTCTAGGAATAAAATCTTGCACATAAGAACCACAAGTTACGTTTACATTGTAACTGCTACTTAATTGCCCCAAACTGGAAACAACCTAACTATTCCTCCAAAGTACAACAGATAAATTTATTGTGGCATATTCATAAAGGAAACATTGTATACATGCATCAAGAAGGAAGAAAAAAAAAAGAACCTCAAAAATGCTGCTGAGGCCCTGGCTGGTGGTGGCACAATGGATAAGGTGCCAGCCTGCAAATCCAAAGGTCACTCACTAGTTCAATTCCCAGCCAGGGCACATAACCAGGTTGCAAGCCAGGTCTCCAGCCAGGTCCATAGCTGGAGGCAGGTGAAAGGCAACCATACACTGATGTCTCTCTCTTTCTCTCCCTTCCCCTCTCTCTAAAAATAATAGTACCTTAAAAAATAAAAAACCTTACTAAAACAAACAAAGAAAAGAAAAATGCTGCTGAGGGAAGAACACATGTCACAGAAACATCCTCTCACTTATTTGCAGAAGCTGGCTGATTAAGAGCCAAGGCAGGCTGAAAAATCTTTGTGCTCAGGTGTAATGGTCATAGCAACAAGTCTACATTCATACTATAAATGAAGGCCAAAGGGGAAGGACACAGTGACAACTTCTAAAAGCACAAGGCAAAGAAAACAGGGAAATCAGTTACCTCTCGAGCAGCAACAGACAGGAGAGTTCTCATGACTGCCAGCACCTCGTTAATGTTCATATCTGCCAGGTCACCTTTCTCAGGTAAAAGAAGAAGGCCGCCTGGATCCTTTTCACTGAAAGAACACAAATTGCCATTACACCTTGTTTCAGAAAGCAGATTTACATGCTATTTTATCTTAAAAGGTTCCATAAAAGAACTCAGCAAGACTTCAGTGTCAATTCAAAGGGATAAGAAGAATCTGGGTCAGGAAAAAACCCATGGTCCCAGCTGGGTGTGGGCTGCTGCCTGTCCACATGTCCTTCCTTAGGTAAGCCCATAAATCTTCAAGTCTTTTGAAGAGATTCTGAGGAATAAATCTGATGAATAAATTACCTTAATCAATAAATCTGATGAATAAATCACCTTAATCACTGATAAGGAATACACTTAACCTCACAACTGCTAACTTGACAATCCAGGCTAATCATTTCCTGTGTCTTCAAAGTTCTTCACATGACAGCCCCAGCGCTTTTCATCATCCTTGATGCTCAGTCTGAACACATTTTATATAGATCCCTTTAAGTATGGCATCCACATCAAATGTAGTTTGACTTGCAGAAAGCTATTTGTCTTTCCCTCCTTCAAGAATCTATAACTTTGCCCTGGCTGGTGGCTCAGGGCTAATAAATAAAATCTTAAAAAAAAAAAAAGAATCTATACCTTCAATAATGCATGCAACCTATGAGCCAATTAATAGTGAAAGCATGCAAAACTCTCCAATCATCCCCTCCCAGCACACTTCTTTTGTGAAGCTACTATTCTGCAATTGGGTCTTAATATAATTGGGTTTTTAGACTTCAATACAGGGCTTTAGTTTTTGTCTTCGAAGATTACTTAGAAGCTGAAGTATTCAAGAGATCCTCAATGGGTTCAACTCTAAATTGTCTTATAATGACTAGGACTTGGATTAAGCTCTGCCCAAGATTATTGTTCTTCCACTACTTTAGTCACTCCTGTGACAAGTGGTATCTCACTCCAGAAACTTCACTGAGATAGAAAAGTATCTGGTTACTCCAAAAGTACATCAAAGATTTGAAATATTGGACAATTGAAAAGAATTATAAACTTACCTAAAATATGTGCACAGTGAGCGGAACGTGAGCTGTAGTGACTGCTTGTGTTCCTGCTCAGTGACATTTTTCTAGAAAACAAGAAACTGTACATTCAGAAAATCTGTTACATAACATTCCAATGACCTAGAGCAGCATGAAATGCCACTGTCCACTGTTCCCAAGCATGAGGACAGCTGAGGTCCAGCAGACCACCTCACGGTGCCCAATTAAGACCTGCCCTAGAGCTAAGAAGGAGCAGAACCACCTGTCTAAACAGAACAGGCAGGTTTACTTTTGTTCACTGCTAAAGTTAACATCGAGTTTTCCTGTAGGAAAGTTGGATGTAAATGTTTACAAAGATGAGTCCCAAAAGATGTAGAGTACTTTTCATCACTGGGCATGCCATTCATTGCAAAAGGAAACAGCAGGGACAGGGTGTATTTCTTGTGAATTTTCTGTTTGTTTTTAGACAGAATCTAAGCTTTCTCTATATAAGCCTGAATAGCATATGGTGACAATTATAGAAATCATACCTCCTGATGGGTCTACTAGGCTACAGTGGGAACATTTTATTTTTTATTAATTCAATCAACATACTGAATACCTACTACTATGTAAGAAATTGAGAGGGATTTAAGACCCAGAACCCTGACTGGTACAGGAGGGTGGGAGAGATAAGGTATGGTCACAAATGACAGCAGTGCTGTCAAATTCATCAGAAAGAGAAGGGAAAACACAACCCTAATGTTGTCAGAGGGACAGGTAAAGGGTTACTCTGCTAATAGACAGCAAGGTCACTCAGGCCATATGCACTCTTTTTAAGCTTCTCTGTAGGTCACGTCCCAGCAAAAAAATTACTTGCTTGGCTACCCGGTAAACACTTCCACCAAACAAGTAGGACTGAGCTCTGCTCACAGTCCAGCGAGTCAGGTGAGGGATGCTGTCAAAGGCTATAACTCAAAATGTAAAAACCAGGCCTTCAAGCTGACATGCAAATTTTGCAGACAGCTAAAATAAAACCAAAGATCCTTCCTCCTCTCTGAAGCATTTCTCAATCACTGAGCCTCAATATATTTCCCTTCTAAGTGCCTACTGCATATGGGGTTAGTGTCTCCTCATGGCAGGTGTTCCCAACTAGAGATCTTTGGCATGTGAAATCACATTTTACACTTCTGTTATGTCCTTTATTCCTATAGACTTTTATGCATCCCACAGAGCACTTTCATGACATTTGTTAATTAGTTGTTGCATATAGAAATATCTTTTCAAAACTGTGTCTAATTTTCTTCATCAAACTCTTAGTAGTCATTCTATTAGATGTTTGTCTACACAAGCAATAAAAAATAATCTATAACTGTATCATTTATAAATAATTATTTTTTCAGTTGCTATTTTGAACATTTCTTTTCCCAGCTCTATCGCACTAGCCAGGCCTTCTAATACATCATTTTTATCAGGACTAGGGTCCGTAGTTGTAAAGTAAATAAGTACCATCATGGTGAAGAGATGGTTCCGCTGGGTCTGTCGATCAGGAAAGAAGATGGCAGCTCCACTGAGAAGGGTATTTCTGACTTCTTGTTTTAACATTTCCATGGGTACAGAGTCTTCATCCACCCTATCCACCACTAATAAAAATGAATAATGAAATCAACTTTAATATATTTCACCTATCTACGTTAACTAGCCTATAAACTCATTACTCTCCATTTTGTAATTAATACCAGAGCACAGAAGTATTTCTGCATAGGCTAGGCAGTATGAGAAAATTATTTCTTGTTTACATTTAACTAAAATAAAGACTATGAGTACCAGTTTTCATTTCATTACTTTCCATGTCCTTTTGAGACACAACTTGGCAAAGACTTAAAAATAACTTCAGATAGTCATGTGTTTTATTCTCCATTTATCATTATACTACCTTCCCTTCAGTCTATCAAACTCATCCCACAGTGTTAGCTGAAGTAAAGACTGAAGAGTGTGATAATAATTTCTCTCAATATTACATAACCATGTATCAGAAACCAGGAGGAAGTTATTGATGAGGGAACAAGGAATAAACTCAAAATAATGATTGAAAAGAGGATCAGAGGAAATACTCATTTCCCAAAGAAACAATCTCTTTTCTGGGCTAGCATGATCACAGGACCCCCTGTTCTCCATAGGAAGAGGCCCGGCAGGCAATGAGCATAAGATCACATTAAAGAAAAGCCCAATCCCTTATGTGACTTACCATCACATAAGTGTGTATAGAGCTCCTTCGCGGCTTCCACCCCTCTAGGGCTCTGGCATGGAGCCTTTGCATCCTTCGAGGCAGCTGAGGAGTCTTTCTGCAGCACCGAGAAGCAGCTCTGAAGGAGCTGTAAGAGTAGGGTTTGGGCAGAGAGGCATTCTTCTCTTGGGCTACAGAAAGATAAATGACATCAGAGAGCAAGCAAATAGGCAAGTTGCTTTTACCCTCCAAAGCCAAACAATCTACAAGGACTCTTTAGGCATCAGGCTTGATGAAAAGAATGCCAACCCACAAAAATAAACGTAGAATGGAAAAAACACTGTACTAGCTAGAGTCTGCAACTACAGACGCCACTTGACTCTGCCCATGGTGAGGCAAGGTAATGCATTTCTGATCCTGTTTCTTCATCTATAAAATTCGGGTACTCCTGGCTGGTAGCACAGTGGGTAAGGTGCCGGCCTGTGAACCCAAAGGTCGCAGGTTCGATTCCCCAGCCAGAGCACATAACAAGGTTGCAAACCAGGTCTCCAGTCAGATCTGTGGCTGGAGTCAGGTGAAAGGCAACCATACATTGATGTCTCTCTCCCTCTCTCCCGTCCCCTCTTTCTAGAAATAATGAAATAGAATCTTAAAAAAAATAAAGTGGGAGAAGAATGCTGCTTTATAAAATGTGTTTTAAAAAATTTTTTAAATAAAATAAAATAAAATTTGGGTACTGCTATAATACTTGACCTGCTTAGCCCACAAGATTGTAATGATAATCAAATGAGAACATGCTTGTGAAAATACTGCACAAATAAACTGGTTTTCAGAAATATGTAATTTCTATTAAAAAACTAGTTCTTTATTATTTCTACATCTAGGTGTTATTTTCCGTAATAACCAAATCTTTCAAATCAGAACAATAAACTAATGGGAAGTAAAAGAGCTTAGAAGAAAAATAATGTCCATTTAGAACAGCAAAACTCAGTGTCTTCAGTTGTGTTACATGATTATCACCTTATAACAAATTCATACCTACTTTTGCTTTAATTTACTGTAAAAATTCCAGAAGATCTGCAAATCAAGACCTGCGAAGTCCAGAAAAGATCTGTATTTTAAGCCACTTTCCTTCTGTTGCACCTAAAAAATTATAAACCAGAAAAAATGAGGATAAAAATGCATTTAGAGAAATACTATAATGGCTCATTTACTTCTCATTATTAAGGAACAAGGTAGCCACGTGAGTAAAATTCCCATATAATGAATGCTTAATCTTAACTACTAAAAAGTCTGTGAACAATTCTTTTTGATGTGAAAATATGTACATGTGTGTATGTAGTAGATGTACATATGTATGTAAGTGTATGTATACACATCACACACACAGACACCTATAGAGGCTCCTTGACTTCATAGACACCACACCTGAAACATAAGTGAGTTTTCACTGGATGATGATTAGTGTCCAGGACCACATTGTAGTATGTTTTGACCCTTTCCTGAATATAAGCTGAAAGACCAATTCTGCTATTACATGCTCCTACTATTTCTAAGCATCCCTTTCTCTCTGTTGTTACTTTCTGCTGCAATAAGAGAGCTTCAAAAGCTCTGATGCCAAACAAAGGTTAGGAATGGACACTGCTGCACCCCACACAAGAGGCCATCACTGAACTCCTAAGACATGCCATGTCCTCCATGGTGCTGGCTGTAAGAATTTTCCTTGAGTGAGTTGTCACTGTGTTTTTATTAGTAGCTGTAGAAGTCAGTATCAAAAACACAAATGATTTCAAATTCTGACATTATTTTCATACTTTAGTAAACACATAGAATTTACCTGCACTGCAGGAATAATTCTGCTTAAAGAAGACATAAATCCTATAAATTTGCTTCAACTCCCCAGTCTACCACTGGCAATTACAGTTGGGATCCTGAAGGCCTGCCTTGATGTTTCTTCTAGGAACCCTCACCATGATGGTCCTGTGCCACTTACTCTTCCATGACTGATGCCCTCAATGCCCAACATCTCACTCTCTTTTGGCCTTCCACTGTCATCCCAGCATGATGCCTGCCCTTTTGTTTATACTGCATGGCTGGTTGTTGTTCATTTCCCTGAACGCTGTCGTTTATTTTCCCAAAAGAGTGAGGTCTCACAACTGACAAAACACTACCAGGTCATGGGCAAGCTGCTGGATGAACTGGAGGGTCCTAAGGAGCAGTGTGGCCCCACAGACACTCTCCTCTGCATCCTTTCTGCAGTGAGCACAGGTGACGCTCAGTTCTGTTTCTGTTCTTGCAGGTCGAAGGTACCCATTGATGCTCAGGCCTTGTACTCCCAAGCGCTCTGCCGACTCCTGGCGGGTGCAGAGGAACTTCACCATCAAATACTAGGAAGGACAAGAGAGAGTTAAAGGTGAAGAACTCAAAAGCCCTGGATACTGATGAAAGGGAGATAAAGGCCTTCCTGGGAAGGTCTCCCTATGACTTTAACAATTTATGTAGCACCAGTATGCTAGTACAAGCCCAGCATCTATAAAAAACAGAAAAAAAGACAATACAAATGATGAATGAAGTCTTGTTTGGAGAAAGATCCCAGTTAAGAGAAATGACATTACTCCCTCTTTAAGGCAAAAGCATGATTAAGGCAGGATGAATAAGAGAAGTACATTTGCTCTGCAGTACATTTTGTATAGAAATCAGATATACAGCAAAAACAGTCTATGAATGCCCTAAGGAATCATCACAAAGTTCCTAACTGATACATGTGACCCATGTGCTGGAAGCCCAGGACACAGCCTTGTCTGCTCAAAGCTAAAGCCGTTTTTAAAACCCAATTTTCATACAAACTATCTGCTTCTTACAGTGAATCCACTACTCAACTGCACAAATATTTACTAAGCATCTACCATGAATCCACTACTCAACTGCACAAATATTTACTAAGCATCTACCATGTACAAGCCCAAAGACAGAGCTTATTTCTCTACTTAACCTTCTTACTAAGATTTACATTACAGGTAAAAAAAAAATAAGTAGCCAGATAACTTCATAGCTATGAAAACACACCTCTCTTGCATTTATGCCTGTGTACTTATTCTCTCAGCCTGTGATGCCCTTCTCCGCACATCTTAGCTTGGCTAAAGGTGATGGCTGAATCAGCTTTCAATACTTGGCATCATACCACCTTTCCTGGGAAACCTTCCTTGGTGACCTTCAGACTAGGTTTGATACTTTTCTTCTGGGCTGCAAGAGCCCCCTATACATATCCCTTTATCAGCCCATACCACAATGTCATACACATCCCTGTCTCCCACTAGAATATGAACTTCTTGAGGGTCAAATTCACATCTGATTCACCTCGAGGGTCCAGTGCTGGCAAAGGGCTGGTACACAATCACCACTCAATAAATACAAAATAAAAGGAGGGCAGTGGGCAAGTACATGGTGGCTGAAACTCAGTAATGCTTACTTTGGCAACTCTGCATTGCTGTAGTTTGACCTCTGCTTCATCCCACTCTTCTTCCAGCTCAAACCAGCCCACAGGATCATCCTCTCCAAGGTCATGAGATGAGCGACCAATCCTGTAAACACAAAGGTAATCACGAACATTTTCCTATTCCTAAACTTCTCAACAACAAGGACCATCTAAGTGGCAATTAACTTGTGTATATGGTCTGTGAATCAACATATGAAGTGATTTATGGTAATTTCTTCCTCATTTCTCAGTCTCATCTGTGAAACAGGATCAGTCCCAAACACCATCTGAGAATTAAAGAGAGTTTGCTTCTCTAAATAACCGGTTTATTTGAAGAATGAGACATGAAGTCAAGGCATGAGCAGATGAGCTACACAGGAGTAGGGTACAATGCGGCAGCTGGTGTATGTTTCTGGAATGATCCAAAGAAGACACAGATTCAATGTTGTTTCCCTGGCTAATGTATGCATGACCAGCGTGAGGTTTGGGCTATGTGCAACTGAAGAATAAAAAGCTGGGGAGCTTTCCGATCCTGGAGCTCCAAAAGGGAAAAACTTCAGCTTTCAGAAGCCTCAGTATTAAGAAGTCCTTCCAGGAAAGCATTTCAGTCTTGAGGATAAAGAAGCACAACTTCATCATATCTCTTTAAAAACTGGACACTTAAATGGCACTCCTTTTCAGGAATTAAATAACTAGGAGAAAAGGCAGTCTTATCAAGTAATAATCCTAAAATGATACTATTTAGTCTGGGATATAACTAACAAGCTAGCATCACATGAATGTTCTGTTTTGATAAGAAAAGCAAACTCTGGGATTAATAGCAAGAAGAGGAAAAAGACAAAGGGTCCAGAGTAGGCTCTATAACAGAGAGAAAAAAAAATGTTCTTTTATTTTTAATTCTTAACATAAGTCTTTCTGAGCATAAACTTTAGCATAAAATAGTCAACCCTAAAACCAATGGGACAGCTGGTATTCTGTCTTAGCCCCAAATCCTGTCAATGAGTTTCATCAATATTACGTGTTTGAGGATTTTAAAAATTTACTCTTTGGGAGAAATCAAGGAAATCTCTGAGGTGCAGAGAGCTGGTAGTACCAGGGGGAGGGAAGCAACTTTGACCACTATACCACAAAGCAGGCAAGGGAGGAAAGAAAGCTGAATATTAGTACTGTTAAGTGTGCACAGCAACCAAGCAGCTAGTCCTGGAGTGTGCTGATTGACCACAGTCTGAAAAGAGGGACAGAAAAAAAGGCAAAAAGATAGAAGCATATGCATTAATGCTTTGATTTCCAAACTGGAAAGGCACTGATAATATGTAGGCCAACCAAATCAGGATTCCAGAGTAGTTCAGGCTGAAACCAGAGGTAGAATCAGCAAGGGGATAGCAAACAGACCTATATTAAGGTTAAAAAAAATCCTACGTAAAATATGAAAGATCTTGTTTGACAGCAGGTTAAGGAAAAAGACCTATTTAAATATATCCCAAGAAAGGGGCACACCCACTTAAAAACTATAATCTCTACTTATATTTTTAAAAGGAAAGGATCTTTAAAGTAGAAAAAAAGAGACATATATGTATAATGGGAGGGAGGTTTGATCATTTAAATAAGAGGGCTAAATTAAGACCTCTGAATTGAAGAACCTAGTATAAAGGAACCATGGACATGGACAACAGGTGGGATTGACTTTAGGGGGAATGGGTGGGTGGGGAGGGGGACAGAGGGGAGCAAAAAGGAGATGGATGTAATACAACAACAATAAAATTTTTTAAAAAAGACCTCTGAATTGATAACTGAAGTGCAATGAATTCTGTCAAATAAGCCAGTCAGTGAAGGACAGGTATCATACGATCTCACCCATTACGGGACAATAATGAGCAAAACTAACAACAAGCAAATCAGAACCAAGTGTATGAATACAAGGAATAAGCCTGCAGTGGTCAGGGGGAAAGGGGGTGGGGGGAGGGGGGAGGCAGAGGCAAAGAAGGGGAGCAGCTTAGACAAGAACCTAGTATAAAGGAACCATGGACATGGACAACAGGTGGGATTGACTTTGGGGGGAAAGGGTGGGTGGGGAGGAGGACAGAGGGGAGCAAAAAAGGGATGGATGTAATACAACAACAGCAAAATTAAAAAAAAAAAAAAAAGGGGTATTCTAGAAAGGCTAAATGACCATTTGTTAGGGATGCCATCAAAGGGAATAGAGCTAGAGAACGTTTTCCAGATCCTGATCAAAGTGTGATCTGCAGATGAGGAGCATATAAGTCACCTGGGAGCTTGTTAGAAATGAAAGTCTTAGGACCCACCCAAAACTACTGAATTAGAATCCACATTTTAACACAATGCTTGGAGATTCATCTGTACATTCAAGTTTAGTAGCACAGTACTGGGTGACAGTTAGAGGCTTCTGTTAGCTCTAGCACCCTATTACCTGTGATACATAGTAGCAAAAACAGCAAGTCTAGGGCTCAGCTTCATGAATTTTAACTTTCTAAAAGTAACAAGGGGGAACACTGCCAAATGACCTCCGCAGCTAAATCCAACAGGTCCACTTCTAGACTTTTTCTTACTGATTTTGGGTACATCTGGCACCATTGTCCACTCCTTACTTCTTTTAATTTAGCTTCATGATGACACATTCTTAGCTTTCCTGCTGCTTCTTTGGCTGCTTTCTCAGTTTCCTTCTCTCTGTTGCTCCTGAAATGCTGGTGCCGCTCAGTATGTTGACCTAAGGTTGCTATTCTTCCCAGACCACACAATGGTCCAGAAAGAGCTCCTCTAATTCATTTTAAGTATCATTTAAATGTCTCTCATATCTGTACCTTCAGCGCAAATGTCTCTTTGAGGCTCTTAACCTGTTTATCCAACTATTGAGTATCTCAAAGGTTTCCTAGAACCTTTTGAACAGTACCAAACCTGAGCTTACTGTCTTCCCCACAAACCTGTCTTCCCTGACGTGTTTTCTCAATCCCACAGAAGACTACCAATGTCCCCCTCTTCCCAAGCAAAGATGCCAGGACTCGCTGACATCTAAGCTTTCTTCCCTCTCCTGTTCTAGTAAGTTAGCAGGCCCTGTTGCCTCTCCTTTCTAGCATCTCTTAAGTCAGCCACATCTCTCCATCAGTGCTCCTGCTGCTCTGGTTGCAATCACCCACATTCTGGCTGCTTGGTGGCGGCGGCTTTTCATCCTGCCTCTGTGCTTGCTCTCTTCCAATCCATGCTACAAGTAGCAGGGCACAGAGCTGTCCTTCTAAAACATACATCTGATCTAGTTCTTAGAACTCTTCAACAATACACTCCACCCACTCCCTGGCCTCACCTCTCCTATTGCTTTAAAGATAAAACTCCAAACCCTGAAACAGAGACGAAAAGGCCTTTAATGACCTGTCTTCTTCCTGGCTCTCCAGTTTCATTTCTCACTACTCTCTACCTCACAGTATCCCTCAGCAATAGGGAACCCATTAGTCCTTGAATGTGCTATACTTCATGTCTTCATTCTTAAATCTACTCTTCTCCTTCCTCAGGACATTCTCCTTATACTTCTAGTGGCTAATTAACTCTAACTCAACCTTTAGCTGTTTTTTTTACTCCATCCTTTAGTTAAACATCACTTCTTCCAGGAAGCCTTCCCTGATGAGACCAGGAGCTCTATCATGTGTTCCCAGACACCTTACCTCCTCCTACCTAGTATTCATCACACTGTGATACTACCAGTTTTATCCTCTGTTTCCGAGCTAAACAGGAAGCTCCATAGAGCAATGGCTGCCAATTTGCTCATTACAGTATCTCCAGTGCTTAGCAACAGGCCTAGCACATAGTAGGTGCTTAATAAATATTTTCAATTAAAGTAAGAATAGAAAGAGGGAGGTTGGGGTATGGCTATGCTAGACTGAGGACCATGGACTGTCCACAATTCAGGTGTGCATCATTCATTACCCAGCCATCTTAAAAATGCATGCCTGGTCACAGAAGGGACTAGTAAGAGCCTGTGAACAAATGAAGATACATATCTTCACATATGCTATTAGAATCAATGAATGCTCATGGTCACTGAGGGTGGGTTAGTGGCACTTTTTCTATAAACACAAGAATGCATATTTCACCCATAAGATAATGTATACAATCTTATTAACTATGAAGATTTTTATTGTTCCTTACCTGCTTTTTACAAATTGCCTGAAGTCCTGAAGCTTCCATTTATCATATTTTTCAAACCTTTTGAAGTGTTCCTCTGCATGAAATTTATCAGAAGATGAGTTATAGGCAAACACCAACCCACACTGGGCACCAATGCCTCCACGTCGAACCTGGAAACAGAGATCTAGATAAAGTATAGTAAAGAGGCAAAGCTCTGCGGTTGTTTTGTCTCCAAATAATATGGTTAAATTCAAACAGCTTAAAGCAAATCAAACCAATGAAATGATCTCTCAGATACATTAAGTCCTAGGAGATCCAAGATGGCAGCAGAGTAGGTGGATGTTACCTCCTCCCAGAAGCAAAGGAATTGCAACTAAATTCTACAACAATCAACCTGAATAACCAACTGAGGACTAGCTGAAAAGAAGTTTTATAACTACGGATTTACAGAAGCCACACTGAGGCTGGTAGGAAGAGCAGAGACTCAAAAAAGGACTGGCCCTATTACCCACATGTGGCAGCTGAGAATCCAGAGGGATATCTCAGCTATAAAGATCCTCCCTGAGTAGCAAGGGGTCTCAACCTCATGCTGGGCCCCCTAACCCACAGCACCGGAACCAGGAATAGGAGCCCATATAACATCTGGCTATTAAAATCAGTGAGGATTCTATTTATTGGGGAGAAGCAGGCACCAGCCTAGAAACCCAGATATCCTCTTACAGGGCCAAAGCACAAAATCTCATTCTTGGGCACACACCCTGGGCTCCAGTGCAGGGACAACAACTCAGAGCAAACTGGAATCATTCAGGGAGTGACTGAGTTGTGTGGCCTTGGGGAAGAGGACTAGAGGGACAGCCACAATTTTTCCTGTGCTGAGTCTTTCTCCTATAACACCCATAGATGCCACCTTTCCTGGGTCAGGCACTCCCCTCCATAGGGTGTTGGCCTGGGGATTTCCACTGGACCCATCTTTCTAAGGAATCAGCTAACTTTGGGCAGCCTGGGCCCACCATACTTTCTTGGAAGGCTCTTGAGGAGATCCAGGAAAACTCAGGAAGTGTCAGGGATGCACAGAAAGAGACTGAATCATGTGACTCTGGGGAGAGGTCTGTCTCTTGCCCATTCCCCACCATGGGAGATCCACTAGTTTCAACCTTCCAACTCCCTATGGCCCCAACCCTGCCAAGCTTCCTGCCCTGCTGAGTTAGCTACCTGCAGGCAGTCTGAGACCACTGTAGTCTTTCAGAGGGTGTCAGACATGCACAGGGAGAGACTGAGTAGTGTGGCTCTGGGGTAAGAGCCATTTTTTGTTTCCAAGTGCCCTGACCTGGTGCCACTGTTCCTGTGCAGAGCCCTCCCTCTAAAAGGCCACATCTTAATCTGTTTAGCCTGATAAATTCTACTGATCTTACCCTGATGGCTCCCTGAGACCCCACCTCACCACAAAGGTCCACAACCCCAAGGTGGGTAGCAGCTGGCCTTGAGGCATCCTGAGACTTTTGCTGGGTGGTTCCAGACCCAGTGCTGGTCCCAAGATTGAATCTCTATCAACCTGGTCAGCATCACTTGCTTCTACCTGGAGACTTGAACCTGCCTTACAGAACTCACTTATACCAGAGGCTCTTTCAGTGGCTGAGCCTAATAGGCCAGTCAGCAGGTGGAAGCCAAATCTGGGAGTATCTTGGCCATATTGCTGATCTGTCCCAGACTCAGTACTAGCGGAAGCTAGCCTCTGTATGTGGTTTGGCCTCTCCCACATGCACTTAGGCACACCAAAGATAGTCACCAACCATAGATTGCTTTATAGCTGCTAACAGGTAGCTCAGGGCCAGTCACTGACAACATCTGACATTAGTCTACACTGGAATTCCTCCCAAGAGGCCCTGGAAACAACACATCCAGTGGCTGGCTTCAGACTACATCAGAGCATCACCCAATTAGCTCCATAAGCAGCACACCCAGAGGGAGATCCAACAGACACCAGACCTTGCTGGGATGAATTCCCCTTCATGGTGTTAGCCCCTGCAGCTTGTGTACTGTGACTGGGGTCAATCCTCAGTCAGCCAGACTGAGGGTCAGGTCCACCCACAGAAGATGGACCAAAGGTAATCAAGACTGAAGTACAACACAAGGACTCACATAACCCACACAAGGGACATTCCTGGAGCACCCGGCTCAGGTGACCACAGAGGCTGCACCACTGAGCCCCAAAGGACACCTACTACATAGGTTACCCTACCAAAATTGGGAGACAAAGCAGATCTATCTAATACACAGAAACAAATACAGAGAGGCAGCCAAAATGGGGAGACAAAGAAACATGCCCCAAATGAAAGAACAGGAGAAATCAAATACATTAAGTCCAGGACATGTTAGAAAGCTGTATCCCAAGAATGATTCCTTATCGTTCTCAATCCTTATAGTCATACCATTCACAGACTAACAACCTGTTCACCTCTGTGTCCCTGCCTTCTGCTACAAGCCTGACACAGAAAAACACTAAATATTCAATGAAAATCCAGTGACACAAACCTCTAAACTGTAATCCTATTTTTAAAATTAGTAGTAACATTGCTTAAAGAAGGCAGCATGAGAGTTACCATAATTCTGATCTGTGTAACTTGGAAGGCAGATTCAGTTGCTGTAGAAAAAATAGTACTTGCTCTGGTTTTTCCAGTCTCTGTAAGAAAACCTGCAAAAAGGCAAAACTAAAGTTAGAATGACTGACTCATTTATTATAACCCTACAAACTAAGATCAACTAAAATAAATCATTTGTTGTTTGAGACAGGTAATAACTAGTTCATCTGGTAATTTCATGGAAATTAGAAAAAGATTTCTCCTCTGGACAGATCCAACCCCATTGACGTACCCCTAGGTAATGGAATACTGGTCAGGTACAACTTCCTCAGGGCACAATCATCTCAACCATGTAGGCAGCGCTGCTTTGAGGTAACAATATAGAAATAAAAAAGTTTACATCACCCTGGCTGGTGGCACAGTGGATAAGGAGCCGGACTGCAAACCCAAAAGTCGCTGGTTCAATTCCCCAGCCAGGGCACATAATTAGGTTGCAAGCTATGTCTCTAGCCAGATCTGTAGCTGGAGGCAGGTGAAAGGCAACCATATATTGATGTCCCTCTCTCTCTCTGCCTCTCTTCCTACCCCTCTCTCTAAAAAGACTAAATAAAAAATCTTTAAAAAAAAGAAAAAAAAAGTTTACAAAAATTGTGACTTTTAAATCAGAGACAAAAGACTGAATGACCAATCATCTTTCTGAGCCATTCCTAAAACCATGACTGATGTTTGACTTGGCTGACAAAGGTAAGCAGGCTTAGCAGCCGAAGAGATTAGGTAGCTTTTAGAATATTGTTAGGAAAGACTGCAAAAGACTTTGAAATGAAAAAAAAGAGATTGCTGAGTGTTCTGCATAGCATACTCTTTGGGTTATCACCACCTTTCATTGTCTCTGGGCTACTTTACAACTCTGTAAACCATATGTAGACTAATGACAGTAACGTAAATGATTCTTGTCCACAAAAATAAAACTTGTGTTCTACAGATAGGCAACTGATTATTCCTTGTGAGTAATGATCAACTTTGCATGTATGTGTAGGTTCCTGCCACCACTTTTATTGGTCTATGTGTAACCAGTAACATCTTACTGATTCCCTTACTAATTAATGACATTAAGTAAAAAGTTTGATGTGTTCATTTTATATTTGTATGAGATCAGTTTACCTTTTATGCTGCTAATTATCCTTTAATAATTCACAAAAATGTCTGCTGCTAGACCCGACGCTGGTTTTCTCATTCAAACCTCTGAAAATCATCTAACTCACATTTGCTAAAGTTAATACTAACCAATTACTCTTCCTAGGACCATGATTACTCTCAACCATTCTGCTTTATCAAGATGAAAAGACTAAAATGAGTTTTATGCTTCTTTTTTATTACACTGAGTTCAATAAAGTACAATTTGTAAAGTCGAATCTCCAAAATATGCAAAATTTGTTATATAACACCAAGAAAACTAAATCCAAAGAAACCTTTACTAATTCAGAGAAGTTATTCTACACTCTGGCTCTATCAAGTAGTAATTCTGCAATTTTAAGAAACCATACAGCCAGAAAAATCACACCAATTCCACTAAACATTACTAAAAATTGTATTAATTATTTTGTTACTTTCTCAGGGGTTTGGATGCCTCTATCTAATCATATCTGTTGTAAAGGCTGAGATATTGCCTAGAAATTAACTTATTAATTAGCACTTTTAATTAGTCTCAAAGTAGCCAAAGTAACATCAACTTTAAGTCACAATAATCATTCTTTTTAAATAACACTGCCACCAAATACACATTTAAGAACCTTTTTTTTCTTTTAAGATTTTATTATTTTTAGAGAGAAGGGCAGGGAGGAAGGAAGAAAGGGGAAGAAATGGAGAGGAACATCAATGCATGGTTGCCTTTCACTTGCCTCCAGCTAAGGACCTGACTGGAGACCTGACTTGCAACCTGGTTATGTGCCCTGGCTGGGAATCCAATCAGCAACCTTTGGGTTTGCAGGCCAGTCGGTGCCTTATCCACTGTGCCACCAGCCAGGGCTTCATGTAGTGATTTTTAAGATAATGAAAATACTGTGAATAATATTATAATGATAGATATATGCCCTTATAAATTCAAACCCACAGAATGTACAATACCAAGAGTGAACCCTATGGACTTCACATGTGATTGTTTATCAAAAGATGTTCATCCTTGGTTAAAAAAAAAAGGTACCATTCTGGTGAATGATGAGGACCAGTGGGCCAACTATGCACATGTGTGGGCAGATGGTACATTGGACAGATCTGTATCTTCCTCTAAGTTTATTACAATAAACTTAGAACTAAAACTGCTCTAAAATGAAATCGTTAAAAAAGACATGATATGAAATGGTTATAAAAGTAAAAAAAAAGAAAAATAGATAAAACAAAACAGAAGATCCTTGGCTAGTCTGACTCAGTGGATTGAGTGCCCACCTGCAAACCAAAGGGTTGCTGGTTTGATTCTCTGTCAGGGCACATGCCTGGGTTGTAGGCCAGGATACCCGTTGGGGGTGTGCAAGAGGCAACTACACATTGATGTTTTTCTCCCTCCCTTTCTCTCTCTCTCTAAAAATAAGTAATTCTTTAAAAGAAAGAGAGAGAGAGAGAGAGGTATTTCAGTGGCTAATGGTAGTGATAATGTAAAAAAATTCATATATTGGTTTCAGGAATATTATACCTTATGTGCTCCACAGGCAAAAATCCCAATTCTTCCAAGAGTAAAGGAAAAATGCAGAGAGCCTTTGGCAGAGTGGTCTTGCCTTTCCTTGATCGGGGGTAGGGGGAGGCTGGGCAAAGAGCTGCCACTGCCTCCTCCTAACCCTACTTTAGATTCAGGTGACCAAGAGGCCTGCGGTGGCCTTTCAGTATGGCAAGAAATGGATGCAGTGAAGAAAATGTTTTTGCAGGGGCTGAGCTGCTCAGGAAGGACTTCAAGAAGAGTGTCTACTGCTTAAGAAGACTAGCAGGTAGAGAAGGTGCAATGGGGAAAAGCATGTTTTCATAGAAATCTCTACTTCGCTAGTTCTAAGAATGGATACAAGAAACAGGACAGAGAAGAGAGGGCCACGGAGAATGCAAGAGGTGTGTACAGTTTTGAAGAGAGCCAAGGGGGAACCAAATTTAAAGCAGTAAGGCCAGCTCCTTTCAGTGTTTGATAATTGCTGGAACAGTCTACTTTCTTTACTGAATTAGCAATATTCAAAATAGAACAGGGAATAGAAAGGGGACATATGCAGGCAACTAACTGGTGGGGCAACAAAGTGGACGAGGAAGAAACTCAAACATCCCCCTAGATGAGGAAAAGAATCTACTGCAACATTGAAAAGTATATCAATGATTATCATGTTGACCATAGGGAAGGAGTGAGGCTTCCTTTTATATACTTTGAAGGCCAGATTGGCCATTTGGAAAAATATTTTTCTTCTTAAATTATATTTTCAGCTCTATAGTGTACTGATGCACTGAGTTAGTTAATATTTTAAGATAACATAATAGAAAGACAATCTGAACTTTAAAAAATTAATTTTTTACATTCCAAGAGGAAGAGTCCCTGTTTTTCAAAATTGAAGGCTCCCAAGTATTGCTGACACCTAGCAGATTATAATGCTACAATAAAAAAACCACACAAGTGATCCAGGGACCACTGCCAACTAAAGGACAACCTGAAGTGACAACTGCATATCCTGAAAATGTCAGACCAGTGTGTGATTTCACATGGCTGTCTAGTGAGCTCATTGTGGCCATTGGCATTACTAGAAACAGAGATCCACCACTTACCATCCCTTGTCCACGGTTCAACAAGGAGGTTTTCAGGTCCTGACTTCTCTTCTTTTCCTTTGACATCACAGGCCTGCAGAGTCAACTGGAGAGGCTTACCTGATCAAAGAAAAGAAAGAGTGTGTTAAGCTAGCATTAGGAAAGAAATGAAAACTACAGTGCACATCAGGAGAAATGGCATGCCTGTGGCCATCCAGATTGCTAACTAAAATTTACTCATTTAAAAGTTAACATAGAGCCCTGGCTGGTGGCACAGTGAATAAGGCACCAGCCTGTGAACCCGAAGGTCGCTGGTTCAATTCCCAACCAGGGCAACATAACCAGGTTGCAAGCCAGGTCTCCAGCCAGGTTCATAACTGGAGGCAGGTGACAGGCAACCATACGCTGATGCTTCTCTCCCTCTCTGCCTCTCTTCCCTTCCCCTCTCTCTGAAAAATAATAAAATCTTTAAAATAATAATAAAATGAAAAAAAATAAAATAAAATCCCTCCTTTAAAAAAAAAAAATGTTAACACAGAGAGGTAATATTTGACAAAGTTGACACCATCTTTTATGCAATCCTGAAAGACAAAGTATGGCTTATCTCCCTAAGTGATTTTAAAAGATACTGTTTTGGAGCCAATAATTATTTTTACTATAATTGCATTTAAATATACACATAATGTTTTAGGGGTTTGGGTCTTGTTTCTTTAAAATACCGCAAGGCAAATTTTGAAATTTTAAGAATTATAAAAATCAACTTTTGCTATAATAATCTGAAAACTTCCCTTTTTTCCTTTAATAATATAATCAACACCCACTAACCTCTAACCCAATCCAATAATGAACAATCCCTCTGAGTCCTCCCTATTCTGTGCTCCCTGCCCAAATAAATACTTATCCCAATAGAAAACTTCTCTGGAGAGTATTTTCCAGAAACTATAGATCCCTCCCAACCAATCATATGTGCAAGGGTTCCCCCACCTCTTCAAAAAACAACCTCTCCAAATTTAGGGAGGAAACTGAATTTATAAGCCATCATTTGTCTGACTTTAAAATTTGAACATAAAATAAGTTAACTGATATTAAGGTACAAATATCATGGCAGAAATATCATAGCAATGTCTCTTATTACTGAAGAGGCTGGGTCTGACACTAGTTTGTGGATAGAAGCTTTAGCCCTAGAAGCTGAACAGCAAATAAGTTGTTCCTTACATGCCCACTGGAGTCATTTGGGAGTAGCTGTATGGGCTCCTGTGTTGAGAAGGATTAGGAGGCCCCATCCTGGGCAAACAGAAAAGTGCTTAAGATGGACTGCCCAAGAGGGGAAAGTGGTGACAAGCATGCATGTACATCCATATATGTCCACCAACCAGCAATTACAGGGGAGCATTCTAAGACAACAATCCTTTGCACTGTGTCAGAGCTAGTTCCCGCTCTCCTCCAGATGAGAGGTACTCCAACTTCCCAACCCTCTTGACCTATACAATGAGACACTTCTGTACTTCCCCAAAGATGGCTGTAACCAAATGGCCACCAAGCCAAAATGATTAGGCCAGCAAACCTTGGAAGTACAGCCTAGTGGACACCTGGGTCCTCTGCTGCCGATGCTGCCATACATGAACCAACTTCCATTCCCCTGCTCCCTGCCAATCCCAGTACAAGATGATATGTTTAGCTAGGAAATATGGTGTAACTACAACAACCCAGTCTTCAATCTACCCAAAAAGAAGATGCCAGGAAGTCCCACATGAACAATGGTTTGATGATTTGTCCATCATGCCTGGGTCATTTACCATATTTAAGGAGCAGGTTCTGCCTGACTGATGCCATGGATGAGATGAGGGACGAGGCATCATAGTGTGTGTCCAGGTGGTCTGTGACAGTACATAGAGAGCTTAGCACTTTAGCAACACTTCCTCTTGCTAGTGCAAAAGCCAGGAGAGTCAGTTCCACCGCTGGAGTAGAAGAGCAGCTATAACCAAAGAGCAAAACTTCACTTTTTAACAACATGAGAAAATCCATGTAGTTCAAACCCCATGTAATTGATCACCCTAAGTAAAATCAACCTGCCATGTACTTTTTTTACCAGAAATATTTTTTCAAGATCCTCAAGATAAACTAAAGAAAAACTAAATCAATCAGAGAATCAGATAATACAGTCCTCATTTCTGTAACCTTAATCTATAATTATTAACACTAATATCAATTTTAACAAGTCAAACTTCAGAAACCGAAGATAAACAAGCAGCTGCTGTAAGCCTCTATTAAGAGGGCTTGGCCAGAGAGTTAAGGATTTATTCCTTCAAATACCAAAAACATATTTCAGCTTTGACTGGTGTGGCTCAGCTGGTTGACCATTGTCCCACAAAGCGAAAGGTTGCTGGTTCAATTCCTGGTCAGGGGACATGTCTGGTTTGAGTGTTCAGTCCCCAGTCAGGCACATGAGAGGCAACCAATCAATGTTTCTGTCTCACATCAATGTCTCCCACCCTCTCTTTCTCACTCCCTTCCCCTCTCTCTAAAAATAAATAAATAAAATCTTCTAAAAAAATAATTTACACCTTCTGTTCCCCACAAATCCTACCTCATCAACCTTGATTTTACCTGGTTATCCTTATGAGGAAGCTGTCTACTTCTTCCAGAACGTTGGGAGACAGGAAAGTTGAGCCATCCATGGATCCTGGTGAAAGGGATAGTGGAGGCATGTGCTGTAGTGCCTTTCTAGAAGTATAAAATGTAAAATCAGGACAAACCCAGGCAAAAAATAAATTTAATAATATATTAGACAAAAAAATAAATCATTAGAAGCCTGTCTTCATTAATCCCTTATAAACAGACAGAACACGGTACACAACACAAACCACCCCTTGTCCCCAGCAGTCATGGTGCTAAGTCGCTTAATAAGGTTTCTTTCTCTATATATAACCCCAATACTTCACTGTTACTGAATGCCTTGTATGTTATTGCTTGGTCTTTTGCCCTAACAGTTTTTTAAAAGAGAATTTTCAAAGGTGCTCTACATTTAAAAATAAATGAGTTTAGTAGCCTTGAAAAGAGTTCACTCATTAGAGAAAAGAGCCCTCTTTGGGCCCTGGAGTCCAAAGACCTAGATTCAAACTGATTCATCACTGCCTGGTCATGTACTCAGGGAAGGTCACATCTTCAACTATAAAATAGAGGTAATTTTTGCAGACACATTTCATGATATAAGTCAGTAAATAATATACAGCATCTGAAAGTGCTTTATCCAATACAAGGAGGTATATAAATGTGAGTAATTGTTCCCCAATGGATAAGAAACAGGAACAGAATATGTATAACTGCCTCACAAGAAGGAAGCTGAAGGCATGAACAAGAAACAACAATTTCCAGCCAGGGCAACATAACCAGGTTGCAAGCCAGGTCTCCAGCCAGGTCCGTAGCTGGAGGCAAGTGTAAGACAACCATACATTGATGTTTCTCTCTCTCTTCCTCTCTCCCTTCCCCTCACTCTGAAAAATAATAAAACCTTAAAAAAAAAAAAAAAGAAAGAAAGAAACAACAGGGCATCTGGGCTGAGCAGCTGACTAAGTCTCCATGATCAATAATCAAAGGCTGCTCAGGGATATCTGTAAGGGTTAGAGAAAAACAAGTACATCTTAACATAACTGAAGAGCAGAGTGTGACTTACTGAGTATTGCGCAGCACTGTCTGGACAAAGGTGGGATTTGTCTCCATGGAAGCTGTCACCAGAGAGGTCAGCAGAGACCAATACCATATTGCAGAAGCATCTGACACTGAGACCCCGGACTTCTTAACTCTCTGAAAGCCAACAGCCCTCAGACCATGAATTCTAGTGTCACATCCATCGCTAAGACAGCGCTTTATGTTAATCTGGACATCTGTTAAGCACAAACAAATTCAGTACTGGATTAACTTCTTCAGTTCAACAAAGCTAGGTTCCCAACTAAAAACAAAAATGCAAAATAGTAATTCACATTTCAAAAAGAAAATTGTGAAGATGTACCTTGAAACCAGAAATAAAAAATGTGTACAATGAAGCTAGTATATAAAAAACTTGTCAAAAAAGCATGGACCAATCTAAGGAATCATAAGAATAATGGATAAATGCATGTATTTATGTAATACATGTAATGCAATCATGTAGATCTTTACATCACAAAGCTTCTTAGGAATTTATGAGTCTTAATGTGAGTCTTGATAATTGACACAAAGAGCATTTGAAAAATACTGATCAAATACATAGTAAAAATATTTATAGAATTTTCCCTACAGTTCTGAAATTTGGACTTAGTTATAAAACAGTAGCTAGGTCACAGCAGTTGTAAGAATTTCTTTTTAATAATCAAACCCAAATGGATGACATAAGTGTGACTCACTTTTAAGAGCTACCATAATTTCTTATTTGGGTTGGAGAGGAAAATGTGAGCTGTTAAAAACGACACAACTTAGCCCTGGCTGGTGGTATAGCGGATAAGGCGCCGTCCTGCAAACCCAAAGGTCGCTGGTTTGACTCCCCAGCCAGGGCACATAACCAGGTTGTAAGCCAGGTCTCCAGCCAGGTCTGTAGCTGGAGGCAGGTGAAAGGAAACCATACATTAATGTCTCTCTCCCCCTCTCTAAAAATAATAAATAAAATATTTTTTAAAAAAAGGACACAATTTAGAGACCATCATAGTATCAGAGACAGGAAGTTTCTACTCCACAAGCTTAACTACTTCTTTGCCTAGGGGTGAGACACAAAGACTCTACCTCCCTAGGCCTCAGTTCCTTTGAGCAAAGTAAGAACACTTCTTTTGGCCCAGGAAAGCATTAGAAGAAATGAGACAAAACATGAAGCATTCCGGTTCCCTGAATGAAATAAGCCTGGAAAGAAATCACAGAATTGTGATTATTTCCAAAATGCTATATGTGAAGCAAGGTTACAATAGTATAAAGATGGAAACAACCTAAATGTCCAAGAATTATAGGGCTGGTTAAAATTAAGGCATATTCTTACAATACTATATAAAGGTGTGCATGAATATATATGACAACATGCTAAAAAATTACAAAAGAGCATGTACAGATATCACTGTTTTTGTTAAAAGATATGTAGAGATAAATGTGAATATATATACACAACCCTACTTTTTATTTTTAAAAAATGTGTGTATATGTGTGTATGGAAGCACACACACACATATGCACACATAAATCCACAAATGCAAGAAAATGTCTGGAAGGACCCACACCAATGAACTCATAGTGACAATATCCCTGAGTAGTAGGATTTTGAATATTTAAAAAATATTTTTCTAATTTTCCAGTAAGAAAACAAGAATAACATATTTTTAATTTAAAAAGGCTTTACCGTAACTTTTAAAAACACAGATGAGCTCTAGCTGGTAGCACAGTGGCTAAGGTGCTAGCCTGCCAACCCAAAGGTCGCTGGTTTGATTCCCCAGCCAGGGCACATAACCAGGTTGCAAGCCAGGTTTCCAGCCAGGTCAGTGGCTGGAGGCAGGTGAAAAGCAGCCACACGCTGATGTTTCTCTCCCTCTCTTCCTCCCTCACTCCCTTCTCCTCTCTCTGGAAATAATAAAAAAAATCTTTTAAAAATAAATAAATAAATAGAGCCCTGGCTGGTGGCATAGGCCTGCGAACCCAAAGGTCGCTGGTTCGATTCCCAACCAGGTGGCAAGCCAGATCTCCAGCCAGGTCTGTAGCTGGAGGCAGGTGAAAGGCAATCATACATTGATGTCTCTCTCCCTCTTTGCTTCTCTCCCTTCCCCTCTCTCTAAAAATAGTAAAATTAAAAAAAAAAAAAATTTAATAAAAATAAATAAAAACACAGATGAAATAAATCATGTACATCATGAGAAACAAATCAAATCTAAAAACAAACAAACAAAAAAAAACCCCACCTCAGAGGTCTTCCTGCTAAAAAGATTATCTCTTTCCTCCCACACAATCCCCTTAGTTTTAGAAGGGCAAGATGCTTCTTGGTTAACTCACAGAGCTGAGTGATGTTGGCATTTTCCAGCAGTGTCACGTAGCCAGTGACATTGCTGGGAATGTGCACATCACGGACTTCCTGAAGATCGCTGGCATTCCTCCCCACTGCTACTGTCACCTGCTGGGGCATGTAGCTCTGGTCAGCGGCAGCCACTGCAATGGACAGGTGCCTAAGCACAACATCTGGCTTCATTTTTAAACTGGAAAAAATGGAGAACAGAAACTACAAATGTTTACACAAGTCAAGAACAGGCAGGTTCCACAAGTCTCATCTCCAAGATCTTATATTTGACATTCCCAAAAACTGATCTTCCTAAAAATAACTAACTTGAAATGTTGGCTTAGTTTCATAGTCCTTATGACTTTCCTAAGCCTCTAAAATGCATTTCTGTTCAAGATTAATATTACTTTTCCTTGTAAGCTATTAATACAGATAGAAAGGTACAATATGAACATTCTAATACAATTATTTTACTTGGTAAGAAACAAATTCTAAACTGCATCCAAAGAATTAAGTCCATTTCTTCATTTATAAATTAGAAGGCCAAAGGTTATATATCTCCTCTATGAAAAGATTACTTCTATTTGCACCAACTAAAATTAACCTATTCTCTGATAAGATAGATCCAAATTTAGATAGCAGCTTCAGAACTTCTAGAAATATCACAATTCATGGTCATCAATTCAGCTCTAGGATTCCTAACCACTCCATTTCCTCTTCTAAACTAACCAACTTAGTTGACATAGATTTTTTTTAATGTATAGCAAGTATCTTAAAAAGTGAAATCACATGTTATAAGAGAAAAACCTGTCCCTTATGATACTAATTTTCCTTAAAAACTAGTGAAGAAGACCCTGAAATAAGTTCAGTATCCTATTAGTCCAATGCTATTTTTTCTCTTAAAATACCAAAAAATTATCCATGTTCATGCCAACATGAACTAAGTTACATAATTTTATGATGCCTTCTATTCGACTCTTAAAGCACCTTCACAGATAGTCAAAATAGAAAAAACATAAGGCAGTTAAGTAGAAAATAATAATATTCTAAAAATTTTTGAAACTTTTTTTTAACACATTGATGGGATAAGAGAAAGAAAGTAGGTAATTTTCTTGGACTTCCACTCAAAAATTGGTGTCATACTACCCACCGAATCCAGTGTGAGCGGGCACTGCCATCTGACTGCCAATAGGATGATGTTTCTCCATTTGTCATCTTATCAATGTCTGCAGGATTGGAGGATGTTTCTATATGAGCATAGCACTTTGCCACTGATTTGAGTTTATCCATCTCTGGACTTCTAGTTAGATCTCCAGGGCTTTCTACAAGGAAAACCAGATTTTATCATATAACATCTCTCTCATAAAGGGGATAAAAGAGGGATCACTTAAAATATCCAGCCTCTTTCCTTAGCTACTAGTAAGGTGCTCAGTCCTTCCAAGGAAGCTAACAATGAACTGCAGGGAGGCCCTCACTTCATCCAATGATTAGCACTGTGCCAGGCAGTGCTTACCCGGCTCCTGCCCAGCACTTGCTTTTACCATGGCCTCCCTCTGAGCCTGTCTGCACATACTTGGCTACTTGGCCCTCATCCTGCACCATAATCAGGTGACAGTGAGAAGGATAAGATCAATGTCCTCATTAAAGCAGCTGGTGTAAACGTTGAACTTTCTGGCCGGATGTGTTGGCAAAGGCTCTGGCCACTGTTAACATCAGGAGCTTCATCTGCAAGTTGGACCCACCCCAGCAGCAGTCTCTCAAGCAGGAGGTCTTGCCCCCTCTGCCATTGCTGAGAAGAAAGTGGAAGCAAGAAAAGAAGACTCTGAGCAATCTGATGATGACACGGGCTGTGGGCCTTTTTAACTAAACTTCTTTTGTAACATATTCAATAAAATGCTGAACTCTGAAAAAAATACATCTAACAGAAATATGCTTGGCACTTGGCCCTAGAGAAAAAAATGTTTCTTAAAATCTCCTTCCAAAGAACTCATATAAAGTAGAAATTGGCCACGGACTACTCCATGAGCTCATCATAGTACAATACTTAAATCATTGATATATTTGCAAAACCTTGCCAAGACCATGGTGTTTTATAGCTTAATTTACGTTTCTTTAATTATGAGTGAAAATTTTTAAGCCACTTGTTTTTATGAGTATGAGCTGATCCTACCCTTACATATTTTCTACTGGGTCACAGTCTTCTTATCATTTATTTTACATACATTATGTAATGTATCTATACACATGCACATAATAGATAATATTTACTGAGTACTGGGAGCTGGGTATTTTTCCATACACATTCTATGTATTAATTTATTTTGGAGATGAGGAAACTAAGGCAACAGAGAGTTAAGTAATTATCTAAGGTCAGTGTTAGTAAGAAAATGAGCCTGTCATAATATGTTACAAAATACAGAAGGTCTGGAAAAACTCCAGCTATTGTTAATATAACAAAAATGGTTTGTGCAACACCAATGTAACCTTGCAGGCAAGGAAAGAGGACAGGTATGTTCATATGTGAACAATGACGACTTCACTGTACTAGTTGGGGGAGGGGTAGATGCTATTGAGTGAGGATGTGTAATGTGTGGCCATTGCATTCAAAATGAGAGAGTAAAGCAACAAATCTGCATCAAATTTTGCATCAAGCTTGAACATTCCTCTGCAGAGACTATATGGATGATTCAGAAGGCCTCAGCTATGGGCAACTGGTGATTGGCAGCTTCATTGCTACAATATGCCCACTCATGCATCACATCTCATGCAGAGTTTTTTTGAGAAACACCACATCAACCAGGTGATTCAGCCCCCTTATAGCCCAGATTTGGCACCCTGCGACTTCTGGCTTTTCCCAAAACTAAAAATCACCTTTGAAAGGGCAGAGATTTCAGACTGTCAATGAGATTCAGGAAAATATGATGGAGTAGCTGATGGTGACTAGGAGAACTGTGCAAGGTCCCCAAGGTGACTACTTTGAAGGGAACTGAGGCATGACTGTCCTATGTACAAGGTTTCGTGTAGCTTATATCTTTTTCAATAAATATCTCTATTTTTCACCTTATATTGCTGGATAACTTCTGGATAAGCTTCGTATTTTTGTTCCGTAGAACGTCATTTGTCTTTTCACTCTGCTTATGTTTTTTTGCTATACATAAGTTTAAATTTGCATACAGTTTAACTATTAATCTTTTCTTTTGTAGTTCCTGAGTTTCCCATATTTCTTAGAAAGGTTTTTTCATGTCAGGTTTCTTTTAAAGTGGAACTATTTCCTTCTAATGCTCTTAATGTTTTCTTTTTGGTTGAATTTTTAATCTGAACTTGATTTTAGTTAATAAAATGGATTACGAATCTAGTTTTATTTTTTTTCTCCAATGGCTAGCCAGTTGTCCTAACCCCATATGTTACTAATTCATCTTGCCAGCTGATCTGTAATACAAACTACATCTGGTACTTAACTCTATTAAGTTCCATAGACCTGTCTATTCACATCATCAACTTTTGTTGCCATTATTAAGTGATTTGTAATGACTTCCCTCATTTATTCACCAGCTACTCACAGAGTACCAATTATGTGGCAGGCACAGTGCCAGGTGCTAAGCATAATGAAATGATCAAGACAAACAAATATGCAAGTAAATAATAATGTTACAACTTCAGATAATAAGTATCACTTAGATCATTATACTTGCCAATGTCATAGTAAGCAGAGATGGGAAATGATGGGAACATTATTTAGAGAGTAATGAGGAAAGGCGTCCCTGAAGTCACATCTGGGCAGATACTTGATGATGAGAAACCAGTATGTTAAAAAGGAAGGAAAGGAGAGAGGGAAGATGGGAGGAAGGAAGGAAGGGGGAGAGGAAGAGAGAAATGGGGTGGGGAGAGGAGAAATGGAGAGGGGAGAAAGAGGGAAGAAAAAGTGAACAAGCAGGTCACATTCTTATGTGACAAATGGTCACCATTAATTTTAAGAAATAAAGGCAGGGAGAAGGAGAGGTTCATTCTGTTACTAAACACTACTTTTGAAAGAAATGATGATAGGGCACTTTCAGGACACCCCCCCCACAAACACATACCCTTTTCTTTTTGTACCAGTTCATCCAGAGCCTCCTTCAGAACAGAAGCTCTCATGGTGCACATGTTATTGCAGTGGTCCAACATGGGGTAAGGGATGACAGTACTAGACAGCCGATTGCGATGCAGGAAGCGCAGTATCATCGACGCGTGAACACCTCGGCCCTCCTTGGACTCCGAAAATATATCTATGAAACCTAAACAGATGAAATTCATTTTTGGTATCTTTGGGAACTTCTCACAATAGTTTCCACATCCCCTGCCTGGTGGGCTATCAAAATTGACTGAATTAAAAGTAGCCTTAAGAATCTCCATTGGTATTTTTAGCTTTAATCATCTCAAAATCTAAACAAGTTTTTAAGAAATGAACCAGGAGTATTCTCAATTTAAAAATTAATTTCATTTAAATTTCATAGAATTTTTTAAGACTTAAAACAATAATTATTTGTTTCCATCCAAACTTCAAAAACTTGTAAGTACTTAAATACTAACTAGAAGTTTTTAAAGAAGTTTTTCTTATAGAATATGTGCTAGGAGTAATTTACTATATTTGAGAGCAAAAGCATGACAGTTTTTATACTAAGCTAAAGAACAACCACTACCCTAACCACAGAAAGGATGGGAGAGCAGGGGAAGGCAACCAAAGGGACTGGTAGCCTTTTAGTGCAACTGAGGAAAAGGAGGCTTGGACGACGCACCACAACAACAAAAATGGGGTAGGACTGGAAATACCCCTTTGCACTGCCTCCAGTACTCCTTCCACCATTCCAGCTTTTCCTTTCCACTGTGACTCCTCTGGATTCTGCATCACCTGTCCTTTCCTCTGGCCACTGTCCAGGCTTGGATCCCAACATCTCCTGCTCATACACCGACCCAGAATTTCTAAGTGGCTCCCTTTGTGAAGCTTTGTCTGACATTAACCAAGTAATCTTACAAAAACACAAAATAGATGATATCAGCCTGTTTTAAATCTGTTTATAGTTTCCCATAACCTACAATATGCCTTGAACTGAAGTGCCCAGGACCCAGAAGTGTAGATTTGAACGAATACTTCTTTCCTTTTTTTTTTTTAAAACTTTCTAATGAAGCTCTGGCTGGTGGCTCAGAGGATTGGCGTCAGTCTGTGAACCCAACAGTTGCTGGTTTGATTCCCAGCCAGGGCTCATAACCAGGTTGCAAGCCAGGTCTCCAGCCAGGTCTATAACTGAAGGCAGGTGAAGGGCAACCATACATTGATGTTTCTCTCCCTTTTTTCCTCCCTTCCTGCCCTTCTCTCTAAAAATAATGAATAAAATCTTAAAAAACAAAACAAAACACTTTCTAATGAAATATATGTAACAAAAAGTACATACAATTTAACCACTTGATGAACTTTCAGTAATTGAACACACTCATGTAAGCAGCACCCAGAAATCTATAGGAGACATTGTTTTTAAGTGTAAATAAACAGGTATGTTAGACCAGATGAAATGACAATTTTTAAGATAAAACATGAGGCTGAGGAGACATTTTGCACTTGAAGCAGCCCATTTTGATTAAGCCCACTACACAAACCCTGAAGACATTGGCTTGAGTTCCCAAGATTCAAAAGCCTGTGTCATCCCTTGCCCTCCTTTCAGTTTTTCTCTTCTTAGCAGACTCATACAGTTAACACCCAGACCTCACATCATGATACTACTGATGTTGTACTGACCTGCTCAGAACTTGTGTGAACACAAAGACTAATTCTTTTCATGGGAACTACTTTCTCATAGGTTAAAACAAGCAATGAATTCAGTAAAGGTGCTGTCTCTCGAGCCTTGGCTGGTGGCTCAGTGGATTGGCACTGGCCTGTGAACCCAAAGGTTGCTGGTTCGATTCCCAGTCGGGAACACAACCAGTTTGTAAGCTAGGTCTCCAGCCAGGTTCTTAGCTGGAGGCAGATGAAAGGCAACCATACATTGATGTTTCTCTCCCTCTCTGCCTCTCTCCCTCCCCCTCTCTCTAAAAGTAAAAAGAATAATAATTTAAAAAAAGGTGCTGTCTCTCTTTTAAACACTAAGCACTGATACAATGAGAGACTGAAGGAACTTGTTCCAGTCTGGGCTAGAGAGACTAGAAAATTGAAATCCCATCAGAAAGGTGAGCTCAGCTTACTAAGGTTTGTCCTAAGACTGTGATAAAACAATAATTTAACTTGGGTGTTAATAGAACATTGTGAGTAGAAAGTCCTAAATCAGGACCATGCTACGTAAGCAACTTGGGGATCTGAACCCCCAATTTTTCTAACCTAATCTCCCCCTCTCCCCACAGTCACCACGAGCAACAGTGCACTAAGAGCAACAGATAACCCACCAATTATCTGTTGGTGGATTCCCTGGCCTCCCCCTTTCCTCTCCTACCAGAACATCTCTGTGAGGTATCAAACAAAGTTCTTGATGCTGCCACAAGCGAATAATGCAAGGGTGGGAATAATATGTAAATGTCAAGGTATAACATAGCCAAACATAACTCAAAGCATAATTTTAACTGCCACAGGAGTAAGAAAAAGGTAACATGTACAAGTTACCTATATAATGTTTTATAAAAATGGTATAGTACATCCTCCAGAGTACATACACCAGAGAGATCAAAGACATTCAGATTTATAATTCAAATCTATCACATCTGCCTCTACTGCTGCCCTAGCTTGGCTCAACACTAAGTGTTATGACACCAAGTGCACAAAGCAGGAAAAGTTCTTGAATAAGATAGAGACTAAAAGGATGGTGGGAGAAGTATGTTTTTTCTTTTCCTTTCAAATTTGTTTTCTCATTGGGGGGAAAAATAAGATAATTTTATTATGATGATTCTGTCTTCTGAGCACCCCAAAAAAACTATACAAAACCACAGGCAAAGTTTTTCCAAATGTACAGTGTAGAAAAAGTATCACTTGATTTCAAGCTATTTTTATACTTCAAGTCCAGAGTAAAAGCTTTCTAAAAAAAACACTTGGTGCCTACCATGTGCCAAAACATGTGCTAAATGTGAGGACACAGCGGAAATAAAAGGTCCCTGTCCACATGGAACTCACAGTACAAAAAGTAAAGAAAGGTATTTAACAAGCAAACAATTAGCTATTACAAAGCAAGTATGTTGCAAAAAAGAAATGTGGGATGCTAAGAGAACACACAACAGGGGCCAGGAAAGGATTCTTGAGAGAGTAGAATAATGAGATACACTAAGAAAGGTAATTTCATGACAGAGGTTCACAAAAACTGTAGAATGGCTCAATCACCTACCTCTCTACTGAGGGACAAAAGAGATGTTTACACCGAACAGATCATGTGCTTTATGCAGCACCTGCATTTCATAGTGCGCACAAACTTGCCTAATTTATAACCATATAGAGCGAAGTTCATTTTGGCACAAAGAGAGTGCCCTTTAGCATTCAGCACTCAGATGAGGGCCTTACCTGGAACAAGAGAACAGGCCTGCAGTTGTCTAATGATGTGGCTCAGTTCCCCCTGAAGATTAGCCCCACTAGAATTCTTGAGGGCCTCCAACATGCTCTCAGCGTCAACTGTACCATCACCTTCAGCATCAAACTGGGCAAAGGCCTACAAAATAAGAGATGCAAAAAAATAAGGTCCATTCTGAATTTTGAAAAAATAATTTTGACAATTTTTAAAAATATTTTTTATTGATTATGCTGTTACAGTGGTCCCAAATTCTTTTCCCTTTGCTCCCCTCTACCTAAGACCCCCAACCTCTCCCACAGTCCCAACTCCCCACAGTTCATGTCCATGGGTTGTAAATATAAGTTCTCTGACTTCATCCTTTTCTCTACTGTTAACTTCCCCCTATCTTGTACCCACCAACTATGCTTCCTAATCCCTACACCATGTCCCCACTGAACCCCCTTCCCCCTCCCAGCTGATAACCCTCTCAATGATCCCCATACCTATGATTTTGATCCTATTCTGGTTGTTTGCTTAGTTTGTTTTTGCTTTTATTTTTCAGGATCTGGTGTTGATAGTTGTGAGTTTGACGTCCTATTAATGTTCTTAATTTTGATCCTCCTTTTCATAAATAAGTCCCTTTAATACTTCATATAATAATGGCTTGGTGAAGATGAACTCCTTTAGCGTTACCTTGTCTGGGAAGCACTTAACCTGCTCTTCCATTCTATGTGATAGCTTTGCTGGATAGAGTCATCTTGGTTGTAGGTCCTTGCTTTCCATCACTTTGAATACTTCTTGCCAGTCTCTCCTACCTGCAAAGTTTCTTTCTTTTCATTTTTTTTAAAGGTTTTATTCATTATTTTTAGAGAGAGAGGATGGGAGAGAGGCAGAGAGGGAGAGAGACATCAATGTATGGTTGCCTTTCACCTGCCCCCAGCTAAGGCCCTGGTTGGAGACCTGGCTTGCAACCTAGTTATGTGCCTTGGCTGGGGAATTGAACCAGCGACCTTTGGGTTCACAGGCTAACGCCTTACCCACTGTGCCACCAGCCAGGGCTTCAAAGTTTCTTTTGAGAAATCAGCTTATAGTCTTATAGGAACCCCTTCGTAGGTAAGTCTCTTCCTTTGTCTTGCTACTTTTAAATTCTCTTTATTTTTAATCATTGGCATTTTAATTCTGATGTGTCTTAGTGTGATTCAATTTGGATCTAGTTTGTTTGGGACTCCTTGTGCTTCCTGGACTTGTGTGTCTATTACCTTCACCATATTAGGGAAGTTTTTCTTCATTATTTTTTCATACAAGTTTTCAATTTCTTGCTCTTCCTTTTCTTCTGGTACCCCTATGATTTGGATATTGGCACGTTTAAAGTCATCCCAGAGGTTCCTAAGCCTCTCCTTACTTTTTTCAGTTTTTGTTTCCTCTTTCTGTACAGGTTGATAGTTTATTTCTTCCTTATGTTCCAAATCATTGATTTGAACCCTAGTTTCCTTCCCTTCACCATTGGGTTTATGTGTATTTTCCTTAATTTCATTTAGCATAGTCTTCACTTCTTCCTTTCTGTATTTGCCGTACTTAAGCATATCTGTCAAGTCTCAGAGCATCTTTATCACCGACGTTTCAATCTGTGCATCTGTTAGGTTGGCTATCTCCACATCTGTTAGGCTGGCTATTTCTTTGTCACTTAGTTCTCCCACTGGGACCTTGATCTGTTCCCTTTTTTGAGCCACAGTTCTCTGTCTCCTCAACTTGACAGGCTCCTAGGGGAGGAAGGGGCCTGACAGGGAACAATACTGCTTGTTTGCATTTGCCCCCTTTCCAGGCACTTCTCCCACTTCTGTATGGGACTGGTGCCTCTCTAGCTGTTGCTCTGGCTGTGGGTCCCAGAGTGGGTGGGTCTGTGGACATTCTGGGACTGTGGGAGCCTCTAAACAAATAGTCTCTGCTGAGAGACCAGCGGTTTCTTCCTCTGCCCCAATCTCCACTGGTTTTCACAGTTAGATGCCAATTAGAAGTAATGTAGCTCTATTTTCCCCCTGGTGCTGGAACCTTGAGCCACACAGTCTGAACTAGCACTGGGCACATTTAACAGGTGTCCCTGCTTCATATTTTTTATTTTAAAGATTTTATTTATTTATTTTTAGAAAGAGGGGAAAAGAGAGAGGCAGAGAGGGAGAGAGACATCAATGTATGGTTGCTTTTCACCTGTCTCCAGCCACAGACCTGACTGGAGACCTGTTTTGCAACCTGGTTATGTGCCCTGGCTGGGGAATCAAACCTGTGACCCTTGGGTTCGCAGGCCAGCGCCTTATGCACTGTGCTACCAGCCAGGGCCCTGCTTTATTTTTTAATGTGTGATTGCACTTTCCACTGGTCAGTCACAGTTGCTGTCCCACTGCAGCTGCCATGTTGCTAAGCCACATGCTGCCAAACTGCTCCTCTCTGTCCTGGCTCCAGGACAGAATATTTCTTCTTTGTATCTTTTGTTTGTTGGACTTCCATGGAGCTCAATATTCGGGAATTTCTGGTTGTATCTAACTTTGAGGTAGATGCATCCATTTTTGGTTGTGGAGGGAGAAGCATCGTGTCTCCCTATACCTCCATCTTGGATTCTCTCTGCATACATCCAATTGTTAAGACCTCCATTCCCCACATATAGCACCACAACATGGTGAAATAGTCACCTACACTGAAGAATACCTAAGGCTCTGTCCCTTACAATATAACAGGTATGACAGCTCTACCTAAGACACAGGCAAACATTGAGCCTGCCAATGGATAAAAGCATAACAATGAAATTTCATAGCACTAAGAGGAAAGAGGAGTGAGAAGTTCCTGCTTTCAGGGAGAAGAAAGTTTCCATGTAAAAGGCTAAGAATCAGAATAGGACTGATTCAGCAGTTACCTTGGAAGCCAGAGGCAATGGGGTCAGTATCTTCAACATTCTAGGGGGCTCTCCTAACCCAGATGTCACACTCAGCCCAATACCAGTATCATGAAAGAGTAGAATAAAGATATTCCTATCCATGCAAGGTTCTTAAAAAAATGAAGCAAAGAAAAAGAACTACTTAATACTCCCTTATTCAGAAAGCTACTAGAGGATGTGGCCACCAGAATGAAGGACTATGCCAAGAAAGAGGAGGAATGGGATCTGACCAACAGAAAATAAATCCCCAGATAATGAAGACTCTAAGGTGATACCTGCACAGCAGACCTAGAGAATACCAAGTATCTTTTTTTTTTTTTTTTTTTTTAAATTTATTACATTTAGAGAGAGAGAAAGGCAGAGAGGCACAGACATCAGTGTATGGTTGCCTTTCACCTGCCTCCAGCTACAGACCTGGCTAGAGACCTGGCTTGCAACCTGGTTATGTGCCCTGGCTGGGGAATTGAACCAGTGACCTTTGGGTTTGCAGGCCGGCGCCTTATCCATTGAGCCACCAGCCAGGGTGAGAATACCAAGTTTAGAATGAAGCAGATCAGAAGGCTCTGGGAAACAGACTTTGAGAAGATGAACTTACAGAATACCCATTTAACTGAACATATTGAATGTTTGTGTAAGAAGAGATTTAGACAACTGGCAGAAAATCTGGGATTAAATTAATGATAAAAGACCAAAAAAATTAAGCAAAACAAAAAAGGTTCCAATTTAATTATTAACTCCAGAGAAAACAAAAAGATGTATAATAAAAGAAGAGTAATCATGGACTACTACATGGCTCAGCTATGAATAAAATTTACATAATCACAATTATGTAAATATCAAGAGTGATCTAAAAACGTTGAAACAAGTTTACTGGGAGGACAGGAAATGTGCAGGTATGGACAAGGACAGGAAGGTGAAAAACAACCAAAGTCTCATATTCCATGTAGGAATAAAACAGATAAAGTCTAAAACTGAAAACTCATAAAGAAATAATATAAACACAGTCAAACTAAGAGGCAATCTGGTCAGATTTACTGCTTACTCTGAGACCTGGGATAAGACTCTTAGCCTCTCTTAAGTCTCAACTCCTCTTCTGCCCAACCTTTCTTCATAACTTGTTGTAAGGATCCAAAGGTTTCACAAAGAAGATCATGACTAGCCAACTGCAAAGAATTGTTATTATGATCTAGCTGCACACTGGTTCAACTTGGGAGAAACATGCTCCATCAGAAGTCCAAAGATCTGGATGTAGTCCCAGTTCTATCGCTTACTAACTGAGAGGGTCACTATCCATTTAAGTCCTCAGTTTACTCATCTGTAACAGTTCACATTCCATGTATAAATGAAATAGCGAAAGGGCTCTCACATAGAAGATGGAGTAAACAATCCTAGTGTAAAACAATACAGAAAAATAACACTAAACATGTGCCAGGTACTGTTCTTGGTGCCTCACACGATCTAATCTTCACATCAATTACTGAAGTAGATACTATGCTCATTTAATAGATAAGGCACGGAGTAAGTCATATTAAGTTAGTCAAGGCACATGGCGTAAGGATGGAACTAGGATTTGCCCGCAATTAGGCTGATTCCAGGAACCAATTCTCAAACTTAGTCTGAAGAAGAACAGTGGAATAGATAGAGTTATAAAACAGCAAACTTGCTGATACCATTAACAGGCTAACTACATATGTGTCCGGGATGTTCCAGAAGGTAATCCCTTTATGGGTGAAGATAGAGGGATAGGTTACATGCAATGGTTACTAAGGTCCCAGCCAACTCAAACTCTAGACTAGGTGCCAAAGGAGTATCATTCTCCCAATTTGCCATCTTCTCTCTCACCTAAATATATTTGCAATATGCTGTATCTTTCAAAGAAAGAATATTCCCTTCTTTCTTTGCTTGGCAAATTCTTCCAACCTCTCAAGCCTTGGTTTGGTGAAGCCTTGTCCAAACTCTGTACTACTCTCAAATGCTTCTCTTTGGACCTTGAAAGGGGGAAGGGCTTAAGACAGAATAAAGGGCTGAAGGGAAGAGAAAAAAACATAGGACAAAATTCTCACATAAACAGCAAACAGTGAATGGAGCTGGTTGCCTCATGAACCCTTGGAGATAAGAGTAGAAAGAATGGAAAGACCTAAATGTTAAAATGACATTTGATGCTGAAGTTTCTAAAGCAAGACAGTACATGATGAAGTGGCATTTTGGAAATCAGGAGAAGGAAAAACAGAGAGATAGGCCCTTTCCTCCATACCTATCTTGGATCAGAAATTTCTCCAAAAGAAGCCAATACCATCATTTCTGTGCCCCACTCTGCCCCCGCCCTGACAGCAAAGCACCAGGGCCAAAATAACCTCCAATTCACCTAGAATCTCTCTCTTCTAAACTGCCTGATCACCGTTAATGGCCATCACTTACTAAAAACTTCCAGTGTGCTGGAGTAACACAGGCAGGTTGGTGGCTATGGGGGCCTCATAGCCTAGTTGCAGAACAAGACCAGACAGTGTGCTCTAGGTGTCAAATGACCTGTACAGACCAGGAAACAAAAGCCTCACAGGGGAGGGTGGAAATTCAGAAGCCATCTGAATCATGCCACCAGAAAGGCTTAAGCCTGGCCAGCGGATAGTACCAAAACAGAGAATCTTGAAGAATGGAGAAAAGCATGGTCCACATGCAGAACAAGGAAGGTATCCTACTGTCTAGGGCACAGGACTCATGAAAGGGGTAGATGAAGTCAGACAGGGAGATAGGCCAGTCTGTGGGCTCACCTCATTCAGAGGATCCCTCAGGCAGTGGAGAGCCCCTTCAGGTTCCAAGCTAAGAGTAAGCAATGCTGGTAGCCTGGTTCATCTTAATGGTGTGTACACACGTCTCTCAGACTTTGTACCTTGAAGGGGTACAGGATTACAACTGTATAATTCTACTTGCATGGGTCTTGGGCTCAGAGCCATTTTAAAGTAGTTGATTAGTACTTCCAACATGGTAACACCAAAATGGTATTTTTCTCCAAATTTCCTCTAAACTCAATAGTGACTAAGAGCCTTTTAAAGTTTTCCCTAAAATTATATTTAACTGTTTCCTCCAACATCAAGGAATGTCTTATTGTTAAAAGGTTACAGACTGTACATAAAATACAAGACTGGAGAATGAAGACTGCTCCATATTCAACCTGTTAAATCAAACTGCAGGCACTAAGGGGGTAAACAGAGTACTGGCTATGAGCCAGGACTGTACTAAGGTAATAAATAAATGAATAAAAATGGACCTCCTCTTGGGGTTTATAACCCAATGAATTTCACAAAGTAGGAACCAAAGCTAATTCAGCAAATTAATTAATAAAATAAGACCTATTCATATTAAATTCCTACCTTAAAGCCATCTGCTATCAGCCTGTATTCAGCACTTTTTCTGCCCTACAGCCTACATGATTTTCCGGAAGCATATCATATTAAGAAACACAAATATCTAATCTAATCTCTGATGTCAAGTAAAATTTTAATTTTAACTGTATTTCTCTTCTACGTAAGTCAATTAAATAGTGCTCCTCGTGAGCAAACCAGAGCCCTCTGTGGATCACACCCACCACGAGAAAAGGTGTGTTGTACTGTAACATGGTAATATTTCAGACTTTGTTCCAGGAACGTCTTTAAGACACCACCTCAAGCAATTATGGTCACAAAAATTGCGAAAGCAAGATGGCTGGGTGGACACAGAGAAAGTGTACTCAATCAAGTGAAAGGACAGACATATAATTTTTTTATCCTCAACCGAGGGCATGTGATTTTAGAAAGCAAGGAAGACAGGGAAAGGGAGATGGAGAGAAACAATCAACGCAACAGAGAAACTTCGATTGGTTGCCTTCTACTACATGCCTTGACCTGGGACCAAACCCGAAACTGAAGCGCATGACCTGACCAGGAAATGAATCTACCTTTCAGTTTGCAGGACACTGCAACCAAGCCACACTGGCCATGGCATGGACAGACTTATTTTTAAAGCACAGAATCAAAAGCAAATATTTGTTTTTTGTATTACTAACATAATTATCCCTTACTTATAGATAGGACAAACACTGTGAGATGATCCCAATCATTAGGGTTTTCTTTTTTTTTAAAGGTTTTATTCATTATTTCTAGAGAGGAGGGCAGGGAGGGAAGAAGAAAGGGGGAGAAACATCAATGTGTGGTTGCCTTTCACCTTCTTCCGGCTGGGGACCTGGCTGGACATCTGGCTTGCAACCTGGTTATGTGCCCTGGCTGGGAATCAAAACAGCGACCTTTAGGTGTGCAGGTGGGAGCCAATCCACTGAGCTATCAGCCAGGGCCCAGTCATTAGGTTTTTAAACCTTGGCTAAGCCTTCACTTTGAGCCAGAACCACACTCTTCAAATAACCAGGGATAACCAGTGAGAATCAATGAATTTTAGTAACAACTCAAGCCCCAACTCTCCCCACCCCAAATCTGTCATAATAGTCTCCTAATTGATCTAATTAGTCTGACCCTTCTCCACCTGGTGGTCCCACAAGGCAGCCACAACTATCACGGCTCTTTATTTAAAACTCCGCTTTTTCCAAATTCCTATTTAATGCAAGATGCAAAAAACTGCCACAATCTGGTCCCTGACTACTTCTACATTGTTCTCCTCAAGCTGCATTCTAAGATCTAGCCACTTGAATAAAAGACTAATTATAACCCACTATCTGTTTTCTTCCTCAGCATTTAAATCCTAATTTTTAGCTGAATATGTATGTCCATGGAATGAGGATCTTTCCCAGCTTCCCTTGAGCTATGTGACTGGATTTGGGCCAATGGGATACTAGCCATGCCCTTAGAGAGGAGGCATGCATGGCCTTTTCCTTCCCTCTTCCCTTTCTTGCTCATTGGAATGTGGGAAGTATCATTTGAAGGAGTCACGTGGATCAATAGGCAGAAACTGCCTATGAAAGATGACAGTACAACAAGATGGAGAGAGCCAGGTCCCTGGTATCTATGAAATTACCATACCAACCCTGAACTGCCTACCTAGCCTTTTACATAAGCAGCTTCTTTATTGTTCAAACCACTGTTGCACTGGATTTTCTGTCCCTTGGAGCGGTTTTGTCTGACCCTAATATATCACACCATTCTTCCAGTTCTCCATTCTCTGGACTTTGGACTCACGCATGTGATTCCCTCTGCCTGAGACACTGTTAACAGCTTCTGCTCCTTGTCCGCTTTCACCCTCCAAATCTGAGCTGAAACGTTCCTCTCAGGTAAGTCTTCCTTGATTGACTCACCAGATGAGGTTAAATTCTCTTGCTGGCTTTTTTTCCTTACACTTTCTCTTGGATAATACCAATTGGTGGGTTAACGTAAGTCTCTTGTAGTACTACATACTCTCTATGAGCAAGTATCTACTGTCATCCAAGTGTTTGGCACTCAGTATATGTCAACAAATATTTGCTCAATAAACAAATGAATAATGTCATAGCTCTCGCATGATTTCTGGGCCACACCTTGAGTGCTTCTTGGCCTTACATTATAGGACTCCTGTAAACTTCACCTGTAGCTCTATTCCTGTCAGACACTCTCACAATGTAAACACTGTTTCTCTACATTCTCTTTTGGATGGTTCTGAAGGGTGCCAATTCCTTCAACAGATCTACACAGCTTTCTTGCACAGCTTTATTTCCTCCTAATATCCCTCTGAAGTGGAAGTATTATGGGCATTCTTGGAATTAAAAAAAAAAAAAAGGGACAACAAACTTGAGAAAAAAGAACATAGTTAAAGGTGTCATGCTACCTGATATCAAACTATACAAGGCTACAGGAATCAAAACAGCATGATGCTAACATAAAAGCAGACACAGAGATCAATGGAACAGAATAGAGAGCCCAGAAATAAATCCACACGTATATGGTCAATTAACATTTGACAAAGGAGGCAAGAACTGACAATGGGATAAAGACAGTCTATTCAATAAATGGTGTTGGGAAAACTGGGCAGATAATGCAAAAGATGGAACTAGATCACCTTCTTACACCACATACAAGAATAAACTCAAAATGGATTAAAGGCTTAATGTAAGGCTCAAAACCATAAAACTCCTAGAAGAAAACATAGGGAATAACATCTCTGACATTTCTCCTAGCAATAATTTTTCTAGTATGACTCCTTGGACAAGGGAAACAAAAGAAAAAAGTAAACAAATGGAACTACATCAAACTAAAAAGTTCTTGCACAGCAAAGGAAACCAACAACAAAATGAAATGACAACCTACTGAACAGGAGAAGATATTCATCAATAATACATCCAATGAGGGGTTAATATCCAAAATTTATAAAGAACTCGTACAACTCAACACCAAAAAAATAAACAATCTAATTAAACAATGGGCAGAGGACCTCAATAAACATTTCTCCAGAGAGGACATACAGATGGCCAACAGGCATATGTAAAGATGCTCAACATTACTAGCCACCAGAGAGATGCAAATTAAAATCGCAATGAAATATCACCTCACACCTGTCAGAATGGCTACCATCAATACATCAACAAATAACAAGTTGGCAACGGTGTATAGAAAATGGAACTGTCGCGCACTGTTGGTGGGAATGCAGACTGGAGCAGCGGCTACAGAAAACAGCATGGGAGTTCCTAAATAAAAGAAAAATGGAACCGCCTTATGATGCAGCAATTGTGCCTCTGAGTATATAGTTGAAGAAACTTAGAACACTAACTCAAAAGAATATATGCACCCTTACATTCACTGCAGCATTATTTACAATAGCCAAGGTATGGAAGCAACCCAAGAGCCCATCAACAGATTATGGATAAAAAAAGCTGCAGTACATATATACATATACAATGGAATATTACTTGGTCATGAAACTTACCACTTGCAACAGCATGGCTGAACCTGAAGGATATTATGCTAGGTGAAATAAGTCAGAAAGAGAAAGACAAATACCACACCATTTCACTTATATGCAGAATCTAAAGAACAAAGTGAACAAACAAAACTAAAACAGACTCATAGATACAGAGAACATGCCGATGGTTGTCAGCAGAGAGGGGTTTGAGGAAGTGGGTAAAGAAGGTGAAGGGATTAAGAAGTACAAGTTGGTTGTTACAGAACAGCCACGGGGAGGTAAAGTACAGCATAGAAAATATAGTCAATAACATTGTAATAACTATGTATGATGCCAGATGAGTACTGGAAATATTAGGGGAATACTTTGTAAAGTATAAGATTGTCTAATTACTATGCTGTACACCTGAAACTAATACAAAATAATATTGAGTGTGAACTGTAATTGAAAAATTTAAAAAAAGGAGACTCTTCACGAATATGACCAATAATTACAAGAGCTGGGATGCCTTATGGGACTTTTTAAAAGAAAAATATAAGAAACATACAAACCACAATATCTAAATTCTGGACATTTACAGGAAAACATTCTTAAAATACTTTACAAGTCCCTGGTTGTAAAGTGTACATCACTTTTTTAATGGCATTACAAGTAGTTTACTGTAATGCTATAAAAAAGTTCACTGCTTTCTTTAATTTTCATTGACACTGAAGAGTCTATACAGCTTACTTATTTTCAAAACTTAAGCACCTTTTTGTTATAACCTTGTGGAGTTAGGTAAATAGGGTCACAAGAATGTAGTGAAGATAAAACAGACAAAAATTAAGAGATCTCAGTTTTGCCAATTATTTACCTTGGATCAGTTTTCTTAACTCTAACACGAAGTGTTCAGCACAGATAATTCCTTAGATCCCTCCCAAGGAAAATATTTTGTTGCCACATCGACTTGCTGTTAATGATTTAATATTTAGAGAAGATGTTGGCCCCTGGCTGGTGGCACAGTGGATAGGCAACGGCCTGTGAACTCAAAGGTCACTGGTTCAATTCCCAGCCAGGGTACATAACCAGGCTGTAAGCTAGGTTTCCAGCCAGATCCCTAGCAGGAGACAGGTAAAAGGCAACCATTCATGGATGTTTCTCTCCCTCTCTGCCTCTGTCCCTTCCCCTCTCTATAAATATGATAAATAAGATCTTAAAAAAAAAAAAAGATGTTGGTAATTACACCCAAAACTATATAATTGCAAATATTCACAAGAAACCTGATATTAGCCTGTAAGTTTTAGGTTCTATGGAGGTTTATAAATTAGTCTAAATCATGGTTCTTCAAAGCTCTAACACAAATGTGTATTTGGAAATGCCAATTTTTGCCTGATGAGAATGGCTTTTAGAATGTGTTTTTCCTGTAGATGTTAGTCTCCTCCCACACTTGTTAGGTGCCCACACTGGATTCAGAAGGTGCTCCGCACAACACCCACTGGCTAACAAAACAGAATGGTTTTTACTGCCACTCCCTTGATCACTACACCTCCTTTTCCTTAAAATGTTCTGAAGCCTGATTGAAAAAAAGCTCCAAAGAGCAGTTGATCCAGCGTCTGGCAACACCATAAATTTCTCTACTACAACAAAATGTAAAGACATTTGGTCTTGTTCAGTTCTTCAGAGCAAGGACAGCTTAGTCTAGCCTTTCCACGTTTTTAATAAAGACTAAAGAAATATATACCCGTCTGCAGTCATGAATGGGCTGGTAAGCACCCCATGTTAAGTTCCGGTACCCTCCTGCTTCCATTCTCCGACCCCGCAGGTTCCTCTGCAGACCACTCCAAAGCCACCGCCCACGCCCACCACTTCGCGCCCTTGGGGGCGAACGCCCTGCCCCCACCCCGCAGCTGCCAGCCAGCCCTAACCTCCTCGAACTGCTCCCCGGAGCAGCCGGCGCCGCGAGCCTCCAGCAGTTCCCGGAACTGCTCCAGGGTGACCGACTCCTCGCCGCGGCCCAGCCGCTCTTCCAGCCAGCGTAACAGCGCACCGTGGTGCCTGGACACCAGAGACTCGCAGGGCGGCAAGGGTCGCAGGGCAGCCGCCGCCTCTCGCAGCCGGGCTGGCTCCAGCAGCGCCGGGGCCGGCGGCAGCGCCGGTGCGACAGGGCCCGGGCCGGGAGTCATGCGGGAGTCCGCGGCCCAGTCCTGGTGCGGGCCCCAGCTCTCGCCCCCGGCGGCTGCCGCTTCGTCTTCACTGCTGTGACTCGGAGCGTTCCCCATGGGGTCTCCGTCTCTGGCGCCCCGGCTCAACGGTCGTCGTCGTCGCCGCCGCCGCCGCCGCCTCCCCGGCTCGACCTGTCAACCTCAGACAGCACCCGGCGGGCGGGGACGGGGAGGGGAGGATCGCGGCGGCGGCGGCGGCTTCCGGCTTCCTCGCCGTCAAGCGAAGACCGCTGTCGCTAAGGCGCCGTCAAGCGGGCTCGATCCGCTGTCGCGAAACAGTTAGCTGAGGACGGCCTCAGGAAAGGGTCGAACTCCAAACTGAGAGAAGACGTAGAGCTGTCAAGTTGTCTGCGTCATGCTGCGGGCTCTTTTGCCACCATCTTTGTTCGGGGCGGACAGCTTGCGAGCCAAGAAGGCCCTTAGCTGCTTAGTTCCTGGGTGTTCTTCCACGTTCACTATCTGTTTGAAAAAGTAGGATAAAAGAGTCGGAGGCCGGGAGTGAGCTTTACCCTGACTTTTTCCCTTTAGCCTTTTCGGTGACAGGAGGACGAGGGAGAACGTAGCGCCGGTGACGTCGCGGCCAGCATCTCCGCCATGTTAGCTGTGGGCGGAGAGACGGAAACCTCGCAGGAGCGAAGGGTGTGTGGCAGGCCAAATGCCGCGGCTCGGCGGACGCGGGCTCCTACTGGGCCTGGCCACAGCGGCGGTAGCGGTGGTGGCAGCGCGGCTGATGGGCTGGTGGAGCCCCCGCGCTGGCTTTCGCCTTTTCATACCCGAGGAGCTGGCCCGCTACCGCGGCGGCCCTGCGGCTCCAGGCCTTTACTTGGCATTGCTGGGTCGCGTCTACGACGTGTCCGCTGGTCGGAGGCATTACGAGCCTGGGGCTCACTATAGCGGTTTCGCAGGTATTAGCGAGGCGGCTCACGCCCTTTCTTGCTCCGACGCAGGCGCGTCGTCGCCCGCGCTGGGTTTATTCATTTATTCATCTGCTTTTTTCCTTCATATCCATCAAGCCAGCATGGGGGTCGGGCGCAGCTGCACGATCCTTCTGGTCTGACTCGGCATGACTCTAGCCAGCAGTTAGGGGCCTCTATTCTCCCTCGCCTTTCCCATCATTCTTCCTGACCTGCTGTGGAGAAACGCCTCTCCTGACTCTTGTTAGTTACCCATTATCCACCGGCAGAAGCCCCGGTAGCGATACCTCTTTGTGCCACACTGCGTGGCCCTTAGTACACAGCCCGTGCCTTCAAGAGATGATGATGCCAATCATCTCTTCCTTATGTCCGGATCCAAGTTTTTCCCCACCCAACTTTCCTTAAAAATAGTACATTCGGTTTGAGTAGTTCTTCCTTCCAGAATAGATTCTCTTGTTTGCCTTTCTTAAAAAAAAATGAGGTTAGGGTGCAAGGAAGGGGTTGGGTCACCTTTACAACTCTTCAATAGGTTAGGCCTCAGGGAACACTTGCCAAATTAAGCTTATTCTGCTGACGCTATTTCACAGCTGAGGGGGTTAAATGATGTAATTTGCTTAAAGCCCTCACAACTGATTACTAACAGGACTTGAACTAAGGCTACCAACTTAATACCTTTAGAGGTGTTTCCTTAGCAGTCCAGAGGAATGATCATCTCTCAGATTAAAAACAAAAAATTCAGAGCAGGTTAAGGCCAGTGACTAGGCTGATATTAAATACGCATTCTCCACCTGTCATTCATTATCTTAGGGAAGCTACCTCTGGTACTTAAATACAAGTACGTTGTCTTTAGGGAGTCTTTTGGAAATAGAATAATAGAGGGAAAAGGAATTAAGTTCAGTTGGTGTTGCCAAACTCCTCAGACAATTTAAGAGGTTTACCAAGGGCTGCACAGTGCACTGGGACTGGAATCGGTTTTATTTTACCTTCCAGGATGGGGCACTTTGGTTTACTATCCTACCCCATCCTGGTGCAGCTGTCATGGCCATTTCCACAGTGTGAGCATAAACCACTCCATTTCTGGGGTGTTAGTTCTTCCATAATGTGCTGTACTGTCTGTTGAGTTCTTTGTGCCCGCAATTCATTCAACACCCACTTACTGACCACTACCACGTAGCCTACCTGTGCCTGATGCTAAGAAATCAGAATATAACATTCTCCCTGCCTCCCACAGTCTAGTAGAGAAGCAGATTTAGTATGTTTATTCATCAGTCAATATTTTTATTAAGATATAATTCACATAATATAGTCAGAAAGTTGTGCAAATATTTTTATCACCCCCTCTGAAAGAAACCCTGTATCCATTAGCAGTCACTCCCCATTCCTGTCAATCCCCAACCCCTGAAAGCCACTATGTACTCTCTATCTTTAAAGACTTGCCTATTCTGGGCTTTTCATATAAATGGGGTCATACATGTGGCCTTTTGAGACTGGCTTATTTCACTTAATGTTTTCGAGGTTCATCCATTGTGTATCAGCATGAATCAGCACTTCATTCTCTTTTAAGGTCCTTTGTATAGATATACTTCTGTTTATCTTTTGTTGGAATTTGGGTTGTTTCCATTTTTGCCTATTATGAATAATGCTGCTATAAACATTCATGTGCAAGTTTTTGTGTGGGCATGTTTTCAGTTTTCTTGAGTATTTACCTAGTATTTACCTAGGTATTTACATAGAATTGCCAGGTAACTCTATGCTTTTGAGTTACTTTTTGAGAAACTTCCAAATTGTTTTCTAAAGTGGCTGCACTATTATGCATTCTCACCATCGATGTATTAGAGTTTCAGTTTCTCCACGTCCTCACTAAACTTGTTACTGGTTGCTTTTTTTCTTTTGTTTTGTTTTGTTTTTTGTTTTTGTCTTTTTGGTTAAAGTCATTTTAGTGGGTTTGAAATGGCATCTCATTGTAATTTTGATTATTTGCATTTCCCTAATAACTGATGTTGAGATGTTTTCATGTGCTTATTAATAATTTGTATCCTCCTTAGATAAATGTCTATTCAAATTATTTGTCCATTTTTTAAATTGGGTTGTCTTTATTGTTGAGTTTTGAGAATACTTTATATGTTATGGATACTAATATATGATTTGCAAATATTTTCTGCCATTCTATAGATTGTCTTTCACTTTCTTGTTAGTGTCCTTTAAAGCATAAAATTTTATTTTTAAATTATTTTAAAAAGATTTTAGTTATCATTTTTAGAGAGAGGAGAAAGGAGAGAGGCAGAGAGGGAGAGACATATCAATGTATAGTTGCCTTTCACCTGCCTCCAGCAACGGACCTGGATGGAGACCTGGCTTGCAACCTGGTATGTGCCCTGGCTGGGAATTGAACCAGCAACCTTTAGGTTCACAGCCTGGCTCCCATCCACTGAGCCACCAGCCAGGGCAAGCATAAAATTTAAAATTTTGATCAAATTCAATTAATTTTTTTGATTGCTTGTTCTTTTGTTATCCTAAGCAACTATTTCCTGATCCAAGGCCACAAGGACTTACACCTGTTTTTCTTCTAAGAGTTCTATAGTTTTAGTTCATACATTCAGGTCATTGAGTTCATTTTATATATGGTATGAGGAAGGCTCTAATTTCATTCTTTTACATGTGGCTCTTCAGTTGTTCAAGCACTATATGTTGAAAGGACTAACCTTTCCCTCTTTGAATCACTTTGACACTTTTTTTGAAAATCATTTGGATTTCATTCAGTCTGTACTTGTTGAGAATTTACTAAAGAACAGGCACTACCAGACTCCAAGTAATCAATACTAAAAGAGTTTGGTGTTTCCCTTATAAAACTTGTAGACTAGCAGAAAAGACAAACATTAAATAGGCATCACATAGACAATTAATGAGTTATTTTTTGTGATGAGTGTTAAAAAGAAAACATATTGTTGTCACCAGTGGCCGGGGAGCACAGAGGCAAGGTAAGGTTGGTGGCAGCTGGGGCAGGGTCCCGAATGGCATGTTATGGAATTCTGACATTCTCATAGGACAAAAGGAAGCCATTAAGAAGTATTAAGCAAGAGAATGATACGATCAATTTGTGTTTAAAATAATCAGTCTAAGTGTTGTATGGAAAATAGATTAGTGGGGAAAGACTGAATATAGAAAGTATTGCTAGGGGGTTATTGTAGTAGTTAAGATAAAAAGTGATGGCAGCCTGGGCTTGCGTAGTGGTAAATGGAAAGGTAGACTGATACAGGAGCTATTTAAGAAGGAATTATGGAAGTTGGGGACTGATTGGATATGAGCAATGAAGGAGATGTGAAGAACTGTGTTTTTGGATTGAGCAACTGATTTATACATATTGAGATAGGGAATACTAGACTAGATGCATGTTTCCCAGGACTGGGGGTGCTGATGACCATTAGCTCAGTGTGGACATTTTGAATTTATGATGTCTGAAAGACATGTAAATGATGCTGAGTAGACAATTGGATATACAGGTCTGGAGCTCAAGAAAAGTCTTAGTAAGGATACAAATTTGGCAATCTTTCGGCCAGAGGTGGTATTTGAAACCAAGAGATAGATTGTCAAGTGGAGGGTGTGGATCGAGTAGATAGAGGAGGTGGACAGTAATTGAACTCTGTGGCTGGTAGAAAGCAAGGTAGGAGGAAAACCAGGAGTGTAGTGGTAAGGAAGCCAAGGGACATGGTCAGCTATATTAGCTGTTGCCAAAAGTAAAGGAAAGAATGTGATGTCAAAATGTGTGTTCAGGATCCACCAGCATCCATGACAGAGGAGGATTGTATTTGCGTGGGGTGGAGAGTGGGGTTTTCAGCTATTGCTCAGAAAATAGATCTTGAGTTGGTATAGCGTCGGTGATTTATAAGTTAATCATCTGGAAACATCTCTCCTGCAGGCCGAGATGCATCTAGAGCGTTTGTGACTGGGGACTATTCTGAAGCAGGCCTTGTGGATGACGTCTCTGACTTGTCATTTTCTGAGATGCTGACACTTCAAAATTGGCTTTCATTCTATGAGAAGAATTATGAATTTGTTGGTAAGTATTCCACAAGTCATTTCCAAAGATTTCATTTAGTTTTCTTGCAAGTTTTTCTAAAATTCTTTGGGGCTTTGGACTCAAGGTTAAAATCTGAAAAAATACCCATGGATTTTTGACCTTAAACTCTTGGTTGTTAGTAGGGCAGAGAATCCCAGAAGAAAATAGCTGGGCTACCTGTTTCCCTCACTTTTTTTTTTTTTAAAGATTTTATTTATTATTTCCAGAGAGAGAGGAAGGGAAAGAGGCAAAGAGAGAGAGAAACATCAGTGTGTGGTTGCCTTTCACCTCCTTTCAGCCCGGACCTGGCTGGAGACCTGGCTTGCAAACTGGTTATGTGTCCTGGCTGGGGAATGGAACCAGTGACCTTCGGGTTCGCAGGCCAGTGCCTTATCCAGCCAGGGCTGTTTCCCTCACTCTTAATCTCGGAGAGGATTGCCTGCCCATCTGCTCTGGCCTCTCTTGCCCCAAAGTCAGTGGCTGCCTTTAACCACCAGGTCCAGGAGGGCTGCTTCCCTGTCTTCTGTGCTCCAGGCATCTGGCTTCAGCACATAGTCAGGAAGGCATGAAGCCTAAGTTTGTGTGTAGTTTTGACAAATATCCTATTTATTTTGTCCTCTAAGGGAACAAACATTAGCTTGTGTTCATCCGGAATGAGTTGTGTCCCAGGTGCAGTGATCAAAGCCAGCTGTGTAGGGCACTGCACTCACTACCTACTGGTGAGGCAGGGAGAACTCACCTTTTAAAGGCGAAGATACTTAGTAGCATCCTAAAGAAATGTCAGTCACAGAAACTGGAATGGTTGGAGCCTTTTTGTCCATCTACTGCAGGCCCAACCTCCCTAGAGCCCCACTTGGACATAGCTGGCTTCCTGAAGAACGTCATTGTCCTTTCCCCTTTAGAACAGGTCTAAATTGAAAGAGTTCTTTTTCTGCCCCCATTGTCTCTGAATGACTGTGTCTGCCATTACTAACCCTCAGAAATGAGTTACCTTTTCTGAAAACCTTGCCATTTTTACTAAAACCTCTGCTCCTTCCACCTCCAACTGACCACAGCAGTTTTCATAATACCTAAAGTTCTGTTTTGTTCTGCCTGCCTCCTCCCCACCCACCTTTGTTGGCCTTTGGCAACCCAACCAGTAGCACTCTCTGCTTTGTTTTCATCCAGTCTGCCCCAGTGTATTCCTGAGACCACATTCATGTCTGCCATTGAAGGAACCAACCTCTATCCATCTGCCTTTCAGACGGCTTGGTTCTCCCTTTTTCCTGAGATTGGCAAACCAAGGCAGAAACATGTGTTACTAAGCAAAAGAAACCCCAACACAAAAGAGTAAGAACGGAGTCCTTAAAGTAGGCAAAGGATGCCAGACCAAACATGTCATACTGGTGTTTGGGGAACAAACTGCTGTGCTTGGTGAGATAAGTGAACTAGTCTTGTTTGAACAGCGTTAATATGTGTGTGTGTGTGGGGGTCATATTGTTGGAAATGCTTCAGAAGGATTTTAGTTAAAGTTGGGATATACCTGAGTATTTACTATGGATAAGCTATGGTCCTGGTCCTTGTGGGGCCCAGGGGGGATCTGAGTGCACTTCCTGCCCTCTATTAGCTCACTTGTATGAGGGGCTTGTGTCAGGCTCTTGCATGGTACCAGAAACCCTCAGGACACATCAGAGGATGGAGGTGTCTTATCTAGGTGCACACTGAAGTGAAGACAACCAGAAAACCATCTTGGCAGCCACATGGCCAGGCGTTATGGGAAATGAGAAGATGTCTTTTGTTATTTTCTAGATATACCCCTGGCTTGGAGACCCAGTCAGTGGTGACCACCCTTTTCATGACACAGCTAATTTTATCTCTGTTGCTGCTACTACTGCTGCCCCCTCTTTGGGTGTCATGTTTAAAAGCCACCAAAACAGCCTTGTCACCATGCATACAGAGAGACCCTCTGTAGGAGAAATTGTGCCAGGCCAACTTAGATTGCAGGCCCAGGACGAGGCCCTGACCCTTTCATTTACTCTCTCAAGCATTTAAAATGAATGCTGTTTTGAGTGCTGGGGCCTCATAGTAGAAAGAGATGAAAATAAGTAAACAGGTTAGACAAGTCCAGATAGGGCTGTGAATAAAATTAAACTGATGAGATGCATGTGGGGGAAGGAGGTTAGCACCTTTAGAGAAGTTGGGCAGAGTGGTAGGTCCCTTGGAGGAGATGACAGTTAAGCTGAGACCTGGAAGGTGAGAAGGAGCCAGTCATCCTGAGATCTGGGGAAGACTGTTTCACCTGAGGGGACGGTAGTACCCAGGTGGGGAGCACGGAGGTAACTGGATATTTGTGTTTTCAAATGATGACCCAGTTACCCTGTGGAGAAAGTTTGTGGGAAGGTAGAAGCTGAAGGAGATACCAGTTGGGGGGCCATTGCAGTAATCCATAGCTTGGATTAGGGCAGTAGCAGTAGAAAGGGAAAAGAATAGGCAGAATCGGGGTGTTTTTTAAAAGGCTGGACTGACAAGGTTTGCTAATGGATTAGACACAAGCAAATGGAAGCATACATTTGGATGTGAAGGAGGCAGTGTCAAAGAGAGCCAAGGCTCCTAATCCAAATAAGAAAACCCAGGAGTGACATAAATACAATTGGAAAAGTCCGGAGAGGCAGCTGGACCTGAGAGGATGAACCGAATCTTGGATGTGCTGAATGTAAAGGCCAGTGGAATCTAAATCAGTTCTCAGGGACTGACAAGTTTGGACAAATGCAGTTGGGGCAGGTGTACTGTACACTGCTACCTCCTCCCACCTGGTCAAAGCTTCTAGAAGTGCCATCTGCTACTCTTGCCCTGTGACAGGTGCTGCCTGTGAAGGCCACTTGCACTCAGGACTTAGAGACAAAAGTTCCTGCACCTAAGGAGAACTGAGGCCTTTTTGGCTTTGGCCTCCAGGCTCTCTGACCACTTGCGGGCTGTTGCCAGCTTAGACCTTTACAAATTCTGACATGGATTTTAAACTCAGTTCAGCTTCCACTCAATATGTCCACCCAAAGAAAGACTGAGCAAAAAGGGAACGGTGGAGGGGAGAACATGCACTTGGGGGCAGACCCATTACTAGTTCCATGGGATCCTCCATCTCTCTCTCCTGGGTATGTGGGAACAGTGGTTACTATCTCACAGGGTTGTTAGGTGGATTAACAAAATATTAACTAGCACAGCACCTGACATTGAGTAAATGCTCAGTAAGTGATTTGTTCATAACTAGCCAAGACAAAGTAATTCAGTGTTGGGGAGAACTGAGCCACACAAATGTTACTCAGTAAGCTGTTTATTGCCAAACATTTATTGAACACCTGCTGTGTGCCTCAAGCACTGTGGGGCACTGAAAAGTGAATCATACATGGTTCCACTCTGAGGGAACTGATGTCTGGAAGCGAGGCCTGAAGACTCCGTAACTGTAAAAGGGATGTTTCTATGTGGAGTCTTGTCAGATGTTGAGGGACATCAGGATAGAAGGTGACACAAGTCCCTCCAATAAGAGTTCTTAAGAAGTAAGTTCCCAGCAGGCTATGTACAGAGCCTGAAACCAGAACCCCTGGGAGCTTGAGCTTTATGTACCACAACTGCTTGAGAAGCCAATTATCTCCCCAGTACCTCTCTCCTCTTGTTACTGACTTCAGCTTTCCTGTCACCACAGGAAGGGTGATAGGAAGGTTCTATGGAGAGGATGGGCTACCTACCCCAGAGCTGACCCAGGTAGAAGCCAGGATCACCAAAGGCTTGGAAGCAAACAAACAGGAGCTGGAAGAGAAGCAGAAGTTTCCGCCATGCAACACGGAGTGGAGCTCAGCAAGAGGCAGCCGGTTCTGGTGTTCCCACAACAGGTAAGCTGGCTTCCTTCTATTGTTGTCCGCCTCCTTCCAACCTGGCTTCCAGGTCATCCTGTTATTCAGTGGAGCTGCAAGTTGATTGTTGACCCAGGGGAACTTTTTCAAAACACAGGTGCTTTGAGATAGTGAGTCTCAGCTTTGGTTACATGTTACAATAGTCTGGGTATTTAACAAATATCACCAGTAGTGGGACTCAGTCCAGGCAACTGGTTGAGAATATTAGGGTTGAGAACTGGGCGTCTTCTCCTCCCACCCCAATCTTTTTTTTCTTTTTAAAGATTTTATTTAATTATTTTTAGAAAGAGGGGAAGGGAGAGAGGCAGAGAGGGAGAGAGACTTCAATGTATGGTTGCGTTTTACCTGCCTCCAACCACAGACCTGACTGGAGACCTGGTTTGCAACCTGATTATGTGCCCTGGCTGGGGAATCGAACCTGCGACCTTTGGGTTCGCAGGCCGGCGCCTTAACCACTGTGCTACCAGCCAGGGTCCCCACCCCAATCTTATATTCCCCAAAGAACCTGCTGAAGAAGCCCTGAACTGGGAAAGAGAAGGCACACATACTGTTTCCTTGCTTTGGCCTGTTCACTTATCCATGGGCCTCAGTTTCCTGTGCATCAGCACAGATCCTTCCTGCCTGTGGAGATGGGGCTGAGGTGGTAGGCATGGCCACTTGCAGTGAGGTTCTGAGGTGCCATCTTAAAAACCCTGCAAATCCTGAGTAACTCCAGGAAGTACAGGTTAGATGGAGAAGCCCTTTCCTGCAAGCAGGAATTGAGGTGAGCCAGATTAGAATAGATGCCACAGGGATCATTCCAGGTTGGTCTGGGGAAACTGGAGGAAAAAAACTGCTTTAATCATCAGGCCAGCCGGGATTCAAGTGCAGTTCAGATCCCTCAAATCTCCTTTCACCTGTTAGGGGAAAAAGGAAGACAGAAACTGGGCAGACCCCTCGGCCTCAAGGCTTCCTCCTCTCCCTTCCCAGATGGACTCACAGTCCATGTTTCTAAGAAATCCACCCCCCCCTCCTTCTATCTTCAGTGGAGGTGTGAGCAGAGATTGGACTGGCGTCCCCAGGAAGCTGTATAAACCAGGTGCCAAGGAGCCCTACTGTGTGTGTGTGAGAACAAGTGGCCCCCCTAGTGACCAGCCACCGGACAGCCCTGCACACAGAAATCGTGGGGACTTGGACCACCCCACCTTGGAGGAATATACAGGCTGCCCACCCCTGGCTATGACATGCTCCTTCCCACGCTAAGCTGGTGCCCTTAACTCATGGGCCCTTGGATGGCTCCTGAAATCAAACAAGAGGACCTGGAGGGGCTCTGGCCTCTGCAAATGTGACCGATCACCCTTCATCGTGGGCTCACCATTCTGGTAATGAGGTGAGAACTTGGCAACCTGCCTAGTACTGGTCAGCCTGTTTTTGCCACTATTCCCCTAGATCTACTTGCCATGCTCCTTCAGAGCCCTCAAATATAAATGGGCACAAATATGACCAACTCAAAACTAAATGGACAGACAAGCAAAGGGTTCTGAGCTCCAAGATCTTCCTTCCCACAAGACTCCCAGGCTGCCCAGATAAGCTGCTGGCCTGATGATTGGCACCAGCAAAAAGGGACTACGTTATTCTCTTATGACTCAGAGACAAGACAATGCATGCAGGAAAAGACCAAGGAAAAAAAAAAAAAGGAACAGTGTCAACATAACTCTGTTCCAGATTGTCCATTGGCTAAACTTGTTACCCCCAACTTTTATAACCTTCCTTCTATGTAAGACTCTTCCCTAAGACAAACTTGAATTTATAAACAAAAGCTGCATCGAGTTGACCTGAGCTGGGCCGGTGCAGTGAGAGGTGACCACAAAAGAGAAGAGACAATTTCTGGAAATTGGAAAAGTTTTTGCTTATAGGGACACAGCAAATCCAGATGCCTCTTAAAACAAGGATATTGTTTCTCTTTCAAACACTTAAAATCAGGTGTGATGTGTTTTCAAAGGGAAAATTCTGCGTTTTTGGCAAAAGGTGGTTTTGGAGCTCTTAAAAGGTTTAGCGCAACATCAAAGTCTGGGCAAGGCTGCAAATGCCAATGCAAACAGCCTCAACTTCAGGTGGGTTTGCACCTTCTCCAGTGGGTGGTGTTCAAGGTCATCTGTAATCTGCATTGACAAATTTAATGCCCATTACCTCCTGAATTTTTAACTTTGTAAGTAGATGGACAAGGAGTATTTCTGCTTTACAAATAAGGAAGGGAAGCCTGGTGCTTTAGACTCCTGGTCTCGCCTCCTCTGAGCCTGCACCTCAATTGCTTTCCCAGTCCCCTCAATTCTTATTGGACACATTTTGTGTTCTTCTTCCTTTCTCTTTTTTCTCTCCTTCATCATTAATCTCACTAAAAAGCTTTCCAGGAAAGCTTCACTGACCAGAAAATGGAGGCTGCCTCCCCTCCATGGCTGCCTCATGGTTCACTGCCCTGTGGCCACAGCTGTACCTGATACCGGACTCTGCCCTTGATTCCTTTTGCCCCACCCTCATCTTCCTCCCCTGCCCTTCCTGTACCTTCAGCCTCTCCCTGCGGGCTGGCTCATTTCCCCCACATCATAAAGAAAACACTCCCTCAGTAATGCCACCCATCTATTCCTGTCACAGGTAAGCTTTTTGAAGAAGCGACATGTACTCATTAGCCTTGCTCCTCAGCCCCCACGTCCTGGCTGCTGCCCTCTCCTGTGCAGCATAAATTCTGTATTGGCAAATCCTGTGGCCACATCTCACCTCCATGAACCTCCTCCCACTGGCTCTTCCACGCCTACCCCAGCTACCTACCGAGTCTCTAGTTCAGACCCTTTTCCTGAGCACCTCTGTGGGTACCTCAACTCCAGACTTCTAGCCTTCAGTCTCCATCTTCTCCCTCAGGATTCTTCACATTCCACACCCTGCCACACCAGGTAAGAATCCCAGTGATCGGCCACAACTCCTTCCTGTCCTATCCTCCTCCCACACCCGCAACCATTTGCAAGTCATGTCCATGCCACCTCCGCTCTCTCCCTCCCATTCCCTTGTACCTATTCCCAGTGCCCCTCTAATTTGGGCTGTCATCTCCCACCCAGATTACTGCAGGAATCTAACTGGACTCCCTGCCTCTAGTCCACTGGTCACACTGCTATGTTATCTTGTTGATGACCAGGGCAGTTGCCCATTAACATTTCCTCTTCTGTGGCACATTGTAGCTATAAGGATCAAGTGGTGACTCTGGCAGTGTGGCACTTCGCTCTTTTGCCTGGCTCCTATCAGCCTCCCTCTCTCTCCCATCACCTGCCATGTCCACCATTCCCTCCAGCCTCCACCTCATTGCATTATGCCTTCATTCAGGTTGTCCCTTTACCTGAAATGCTGGCTCTTCTCTCTTCAAAACTCTGCTCACCATCAGCACCTCTTGGGAGCCCTCATTAACCACTGGATCACCAGCTGGATTTATTTTTTAAAGATTTTATTTAGGAGGGAGGAAGAAAGGGAGAGAAACATATATGTAAGAAACAGGGATTCGTTGCCGCTCCTGTGGGCCCTGTGAATTGAACCAGCAACCTTTTGCTTTGCGGGTGACACCCAACTGAGCTATACTGGTCAGGGCCTACCAGCTAGATTTAGATGCACTTTCCCCTAGGTTTCCATAACAGTGTTCCTGTGTTCACTGCTCAAACAACAAATACTGCTCTTCTGTAACCATGCATTTCCTATCAGGTCTCACACGGGACTGTAGACTCTCTGAAAACAGAGATCAAGGGCTCTCTGGTTTTGTGCTCCTCCAGCCATGGTACCTAGAGAACACGGTAAGTGTGCCGGTAGCTCTTGTTCTGGGGATGAGGCAGCCAAGCGCTAAAAACTTAGTAAGGGCACAAAGCAGTGAAGCGGAGCCTGAAACTCCAGGTTCTTGTCCTGATTCAGTGCCGTTTTCACTCCTCCATAGTTTGGTATGTCTCTGCCCTCCCTGAAGGAGCAAACAGAAAGGCGGGCTTGGACTTGGACTGTCTTGTTTTCCATACAGCCCTTAAGCTTAGTCACTGCCTGAGGCACCCCTGGTCTTCAGAAGCCGCCCCCAACTCCATGCTAACTGGGAACTAGTCACTGCCACTGCTCTGGTCATACTTAGTCACTCAACAAATATTTACCAAGCCCCTGTGTGCTATGGAGGAAAGTGAGGCACCTGACCTCAAGGAGCTTCCAGAATGGTAGAAATGCAGTGATAGTCCGGGCAGGCCAGAGATGTTCAGTCCCTTTCAAAAACAAACTGAAAAAGGAGCAAGAACAAGGCACCCTTAGAGTCCTTCCAGCCAAGCATGGACTTGGGAGACACCAGAAGTTGCCTAATCCCCGCCGGATGCAGGCCTCCTGCACCCACACCACAGGACCCACGGAGCCAGCCCCAGCAGGCTGCTCGCTTCCTTGCTCAGTGAAGGCTTCTCTTTGATGCCAGCCACTTACATTACAGGAGAGCCTCCTCACGTAGGGACAGTGGGGGAATCTTCAAGGGACTCAGCAAGAGCAGGCTGTTATTTCCCTGGTCGGAAGGACTTAGCCCTGGGAAGTGGGAGGTTACAGGAGAAATGCCTTTCCTTTCTCTGTCCAGTAGAGGTGGCCCTGGGCAAATTATGGAAGAGGAAGGCAGTCTGATGAAAGCCACAGAAAGTTCAGCTGACGCAGTTGAGACTTGCTGGCAGAGGACAATGGAGAAGAAAGCCATATACGTTTGGTACCTATACTGGGCAGGGAGCTTGTAACATCCATGCCAGCTTTAGAAGATCTCATTTTATGGTCCAGAGAAAGGGTATAAATCACCCACTCCTCACCTATGAATGGCTACAGCACTCATCGCAAGACAGAGCCGCGCTTTCTACCCAGCCCTGCTCCCTCAGCCACAGCACCGGGCAGTGTTTGAGCAGAGGCAGGGCAGCTGCCCTCCAACATGCTGAAGGAAACTGCAGCATCTGCCTTTGAAGTCTGAGACCCCAGTTTTCTATACACAGAATGAAGAGTGAAGAGCCCGGGATTTCTTGGTCACAGCTTAGCTGCTGCGTGGCTGCACAGCAAAGGGAGCTGTATCTGTCCATCACCCCTATCTCTTGCCTGCTTAGCTCCAGGACAGGCTGTGCTCCGAAAGGTAGGCGCCAGTGGACAGGCTGGGGCTGTTTGCGCAGAAATCTGCACTGGCCCTTGGAGGATTACCCTGGGCTGAACCCCCACCCCCAAAAGCACTTCCTACTGCCCGAGTCTCCCAATTCCCACAGCCCTCACTGGAGGGGGCTCTGGGTGTGCACACCAGAATCTGTGTCCTTGCATGAGAGGAAGGGCGCGTTACTGATCACCTTCCTCAAGGTAACCCCGTGAACTAAAAGGGACCATGGTCATTTCCACTGTATGGACCCACAAACAGAATCAATGACAAAGTGGAACCAAAATCCAGTGCTCTTCCCTGGCTGGACAAAAATGTGTGCAAGTTGAAGCGTGCCTTGCTCCTGTTTGTATTCACAACTTATGACATACGACCAGTGTTCACCACAAGGATGGCTCTTAGGATTACATGGGAGCACCCAACAGTTCCTGTTAACTATGAGGAAAGCGACCAGAGAATGAGGTGTATCAACACAGCGGGTATGAACTAGGGGTAAGCAAAATGGAAGACAGGTAAAGAAAAGGAATACATTTTTAGTTTAAAAAAATGTGAGGGCCAGATGAGCTAGTAGACTTGTGTAATTCACACAGGGCTTTATGGGTCACTAGATTTTAATCTGCAAGTTTGTAGACGTTTCTTAGTGTTCTATGAAGCCCAAAGTGCCAGTCCCCACTTCAGATCAAGACCAGCAGAGTCCTCGCCGGGGGTGGAGCCTTTTGCTGGAGAGGGAATTTGCAGGGTTCTTTGGCGCACATCAGCAACAGGGTCCGTCCAGTGGTGGAGGCTGCAGCTGTGATCAGGGTTGAAGCCTGGGCCACAGCACAGGAAATCCAGGCAGCTAGTTAGTAGGTTTAAAATAGCTACTTTTTGACTGCTGTCAACAATGTGTTTCTGAAAAGTGCTAGAAATTCAAACTTTCCTGGAGGGTAGCTGCTAAAGAAATCTATTCACATGTCAGTGTTAATGTTTGTTTTTAATGCTTATTGGTACTTCTGCATTAAAAGTTAACTACAAATGTCTTATTAAAGTTTCCACCTTAAATGCACAACTTTACCTCATTTTATTATAAAGAATTGTTACAGAAAATGCAAACATGAATACTTAAAAAATACATTCCATTACACAGACTCCCAAGAAACAGTGCTGATAAACACCATGGTGCTCTTCAACGCCATCATCTCACACTGAGCACCACCCAAATGGCTTGAAGGCCAAGGTTATCAGCCCAAATGTGTTCCTGCACTTTCTGCCCAGTTACTGCCCTTTGCCTTGGTTAACTGCCAGCTCTACACATCTACCAAAGAAGAACAGTCATTAAGTCAAGCCATCTGCCAACTTGAGACTTGCTACCTACAGAAACCAACGTTGTGAGTTGTAACAGGTTAATATATTATCTATGCTGCACAAAAAAAGTAACTGTACAGGTAATGCTCTAACAAAGAAAGTCATTAAGGCATTTATGATAACATCTGGGAATTTAATAACTGTTTAGTTAATATCTTGTCACACCATCAGCTCTTTATTAAATTACTTCCACAGAATGAGAATGTAGCTTCCAAACCTCTTTAGAAAGTTATTTCCCCTCTGCTTCCTCCTCTCCCCAGCGGGGAGTGGGGAACGTTGGTGCTTCAGATTAGGAGGGGCTCAGCCTGTAATGCCCAGCTCTTCTGGGGCCTGTCCTGAAGGAAGCAATCCCAGGTCCTGGAAGGAAGCTTGTTTCAGGAGCTCCTTCTCAATCTCAACCTGTGAATTCCAAGTGGGTCCATGGAAGAGTCGTATCTACTTGCTCAGGCTGTTGCCTGGGGAGTTACTCTGCCTTTCATGTCTAAGCATTACATAGTTCCACAGTGTTTTTTTCCTCCAGATTAAAGCAACCGGGATGGAGATCAAGGCTCCCCGCCCCGCCCCCCAAGACTTCCCCACCACTCCATGCCTACAGACAAGATCAGCATGAAACTGTTCAGTGCAGCAGGTGGGGGACATGAATTGGGAGGTGATCTCACAGGCACACTGAGCTCCATGCAGGGACCCCATTCAGGGAGAACAGTGAGGAAGCTGAACAGGGCAATCAGAGATGACTCAGGGCACGAGGTAGAGGACTAACAGTCACAGAGACCCCACTCTTGGAGAGAATGTGGCAGGTGAACTGAGCAATGTAATCCAGCCTCCAATTGGTCACTGGTTGACAGTGCACAGGCAAAAAACTCCAAATGGAACACATGTTCTAATAAATACATCAAGCAGTGAAGACACCACTACAAAGATAACTGAAAATTTAAAAGTCCTACGTGTAGGCACTTAAGTTTGTGGGAAATTTCTGTGAAGAGGATCAGAGCAATTTAGCTTAGCCATTGGATTTACGTATAGCACACAATTTGTACCTTTGTCTTAAAAAAAAAAAAAAAAAAAAAAAACCTGTTAGAAACACACCAGAGGCATTTAAAAAGCTAATTCAGCATAACAATGCTAATTGATGCAGAAAATTGTATTTCAGTAAAGTTTATTCTTCCTATTTATTTACAATCAGCAACTTTTTGAATGAATAAAACTGTTTTTTGCTTCTAGTATTTAAGCTATGAATTAACATTTAACAACAGCTAGAGAGTTTGGTAGTCAAGTCTTGTCATCTTGGAGAGCACAAAGAGGGGCTGGGTGAGGGAAGTCCCAGGCAGTGCAGGGTGTGAGAGGGGCTGACCAGGGCAGCCCCTACTCAGGAACCCTGGAGTGAAGCCCAGGATGCCCAGGCAGGCTCAGGGACATTTCCTAAGGCTGTGGAAAAGTGCTTTTTCTAGGTCTATAAGAACACCGGTGCAGAGCTCTCAAAATGTCCCCATACTCCACTGCTACTTGGTACCATAGCGACCCCCTAGACTGTGAAAAAACAGTAGCGTGGCTCTACCTAGTTTAAACATGATTTTTTTGTGCAATCAGAGGCAAGGCTGTTCTTGACGCTGGTCTAACAGGGCAGGGATAGGATAATCAGCCTCATCCCTGATTCAATTCCTCTCCTCTCTCCACCATGGATATTGAGAGAACAAGTATAAAAGTATCAACCACCTCATTTTCCATCTGAAGCATAACCAGCTTACTTTACAATGAAAGAATCAGCCAACTAAGCCCTACTTCCTTGTGGTCCTCTTCAGGTAACAGAAAATGGAAATTGACCACATGCCTCACATGGTCAAATGTCTGCCAAGACTAGTTTGTTTTTTCTTTTTTAATAAAAATTCTGTATGAAATGTCACAGACTTTTAGTTCCCCAACTGTTCTAATTTTTCTTTTAAACATTGTGCACAAGCTCATATCAACATAGAAAGCATATATATCTTATAAATCACAGAAATATTTAAAAAAAGCACTCTGGTTTATCAGCTCATTTTACACACATATTTAGGCAATAGAATGTATAAATCTACAGCAACATAAAAGACATACCACTTTCTAAAAACGAAAAAGCAGACTGTTGCAAAAAAAATATTTAGTCCCTTTTACACATACATCCATACTTCATTAATGCAAAAAAAAATGTAGTGGTTATTAAATGTCTGAAAAATCAGCATGTATGATTGAGATTCTTAATCTCTTAGCATAACTGTACAACACATTGTTCATCTCAGAGGGTTTTGTTTTTTAAAGCAGTGGTAGTTTCTTTTTAAAGTAGAATTTAACACCTCAGGGTTGACACATGTACTAGCAGCAACTAAGGTCCAATCAGCTCCGGGGCCTCATTCAGCACCCATGCTAGAGCTGTCCCAAATCAGGTCACAAGAGTTTGGCCAGGGACTTCAGCTGTTGGCTCTTACGGGGAAGGGCACGCTACACAGAACTAGGACCTGGGACCAACAGCACTCACAGCATGACTAGACAAGGTTTCAGCAAGAAGCAGTCATATCAAGAAGATGGGGCTTTCCAGGCTGAGGCTGGAGATCCCCCTTCTCATCCCTTGGCCTGTGTGACTCTCTTGCTCCAAGTGATACTGCAGAAGTTTCTTCTTTAAGACTTGGTGTGAGCTGAGTTTCAGGCAAAGCTGATCATTAGAATCACTGATGGAGAGATGTATTTTTTGAATATGGATTTTTAAATTGGAATCACCAATAATGAAGCTATATAAAAAGTGCAGCACAATAAAAGTGCATTTCCTCCACCACTCCCTACTGACAGAGTGACTGAGGCCCCAGAGACAGGACACAGCGAGATGAGGGAAGGAGACGGCTGCTAGGAGGTGTCAAGCTACTCAGCTGCTCTAATGACATCCGAGTAGCATGAATACTAGTAAAGCTTTCAGTTGTTAAGGCCACGATTTTTCAGCTCTAATCTTTGAACCCTGTTTAGAAAGATTTCACTATTTTTTCTAAGGGGTAGCTTAGCTTTTCAAAATAAGAAAAAGAAAGAAAGGAAAAAAAAAAACTTTAGGGCAAGAGGATCCTATAATCTTTATGAAAACACTGTGCAGGAAAGTCCAAAGCCACTTACCCTAGAGTTAGCCAGCTCTCCCAGAGCAGCCAGACACCAGCTTCCTATTGCTAGGCTCTGCCTAGGAAGTACACCCAGGTAGGAAGAATTCATCAACATTCGAATGGACACTAGGATACTGGAAGGGAAAATGGTTTCTGAAGTGTTCTTGCATGTTGCTAGCAGAGTGGGGTCTAATTCCTATCACATTTACCACTTAGGCTAATGGCCTGGTCCAATTAGTGAAAGAGCTATTGAACTCAATCAGTCTGTAAAACCGCCAGTCATACAGAGCCATCTGAAATGAGATCTATCACACCATGGTCCTTAACTGCCTGTCCCAGTCCACTGCCAAAGGAAGACGGCGGCCAGCTCCTGCTCTGGGTGGGGTCAGGCTGGTGAGCAGAGCAGCACCTGGAGAGGTGGCTGGGAGGTGGCCTGGACCCTCCTAGGGGCTAAGAGACCCCGCCCAAAGTTAATACATCAAAGCAAATGTTGCAGACTCGCACAGGCTTGTTGAGATCAAACTTTATAATGGGAATCTCCTTGGTGGAACATTTATGGCAAAGAAGACGTCCGCAGTGACGGCTGTGGAAGCAAAGAAAGGAACCATGAGAGAGGTTCTGAGGAGCAGACTGCACCCCAACCCAGGGACAGCCCCGCTGCCAGCCCCAACTTATGTGTAACTTTCCATCCAGGAAAGCAAAACTCTAGCCAATAATTAAATGAAAGTGATTCTGGAGAAGGTTCTTTCTTTTAAAGATCAAGAGACACTCAGCAACAGCCAAAGAACCATCTCATGCTCATGGGAGCAGCTCCTCAGGCCCCCCTCCCTTTATTAAAAAAAAAATCCTCACCCAAGGAACTGCCCATTGATTTTAGAGGCAGGGAGGCAGGGAAGGAGGAAAGGTAACAGCAATGTAAGAAACATTTACTGGTTACCTCTCAAAGGTGCCCTGACTGGGACCAAACCTGACCAGGAGTTGAACCTGCAACCTAGGCATGTGCCCTGACCAGGAATCAAACTGGCAAACTTTCAGTTGACAGGAGGACACCCAACCAACTGAGCCACACTAGCCAGGGCAGTTCCTCAGTCCTTGGTAGAACAGCCTGTGCTCCAGCTAGAAAGCTGGCTCTAGGATGGCAGTAACCCAGCTCAGCTCTGCAGCATGCAAAAAGCCTGGGAAAGGTGACACAGGCCTCACAGGCTACTTGACCTGTGAACCCTAGCATTCAGCAGCAAAGCCCCAGCCTCAGTGTCCCCTGCCCTCCCTGTATCACTACAGGTATGCACAGTGCTGTCATTTCATCATTCTACTTGGTCAAGTTGTGCCCAGGAGAGTGCAGGGCCTTGGCAAGTTCATGGCTTATCATGGAAAAAGGTAGAAGCAATGACATAGCAGAACTCCCCTCATTCCTCTGGCAAGTGATGTTGGGGGTTCTTACCAGTGATGCTTGCGAGTTGTGACTCCAAACTTGGCAGTGCACTCATAGCAGTTGGAGCCGTCACACCACGGAGGCTCCTTAGACAGCATATCTGTAACACAGGCAGGAGAAAACTGGTTCCTGTCAGACAGTGACTGTGCTAGGCTGGACTAGGAGCTTAAGATGGCGCAGGGAAACAGACCAGTAAATAAAGCAACACAATGCTGAGAGATGTGAGGGAGAAGGGAGTAGCAGTCTAAATGGGTCGGGGAAAGAATATGGAGAACAGTGTTTGCCAGACCAACAGGGCAAGTAAGAAATGGTAGCCCAGTGTCTGTGGGGGAAAAACACCTGGAATGTGAGGCACACTGAGCAGCAGAAAGCAGAGACCAACAGCTAAGGACTGGCAGGGACCCAACGGTAAGAGGAACAGAGAGGAGGGGACCAAGACAAGAGAAACCGAGGACAAAGAACCTGTAAGATTTGGTGAGTGAAGAGAAGTGGGGACATGAGAGGAAGGCAGGGAGAAGGAAGGAGATAAAGGTGATTCCTTGGTCTCTAGATGGAGTGGCTGAGTCTGGTGGGATGACCAGCAGAGAAGAGACCAGAAGAACCAGAGATGAGGGGTTCAGTCTTGAGTCTGCAGGAGCTGCGGAGCATTTAGATTGGGAGCTTCAGTGTAGATAACAACCATCACTAGTATTTATTTACTGGATGCTAACTTGATGCCAGGCACTGTTGAGTGCACCCTATGCAGACGCAGACTGAGCTCACAGGAGGAGACAGCACGTGAATCACTCAACACTGAGCACTCTGCACACCAGTGCTGTACTGGGCTCCTATTCTGAGTGCTTACAAGGCTGACCAACTGCATTTAAGTAGAAGACTAGATATCACAGAAACACTGTGCCTTAGTGCTGGCTCTGCTAACCAATCAGCTTTGTGACTTTGGGCAAGTCACCTACATCAAAAGTCACAGAGCTATTAGGTGTTCCTGACCTCATTTCCCTGCCCATACCATGTGGGCTAATGACCTGTTCTGTGTCCACTGTGGGAAATGGCAGCATAGTGACATGTAGGCACTGGAAGAATTCTGAGTCTTTCTGCCACCTCAGTGGGGATAAGGTAAGATGTGCAAGTTTGAAATCATCAGGAGTGAAGTGTTCCTCTTTAGAAAGGAAACAGAGAAAACAAGAATCGGTGGGGACTAAAACCAGAGTCTACTCTGGAGGCAGAGAATATGAATCAGCCAAAGAAAGGAGGGTGCGCAGGTTAAGCAACAAGACCCAAGGTCAGGGTCACCTGCCTGGGGCTTATGGATTCCTGGGAGCATCAGGGGAAGTGGGAAACGGACAGTGGCCCTGAAGCAAGCATTTTAAGAGACTGCTGATAGTGACTCTCTTCATTGCTTAAAGGCTTTTCATGGCATTCACAGAAAAAGTCCTGTGTGGTGCCTTAAAAACTACTGGTTCAGATATTGGGGCAAGTCATTATGAGGCTTAAAGATCACCAGTACACCCAGATAATTAACATGGAATTGTGCTCGCAGTGGAAGAGCAGAAAGGAGGCCACTTACCTAACAGTCTAAACAGAAGTTGCTTGGTGGCAACCTGGTAGTTGAAAATGTTGACTCCCTGGTTATTGTTTACCCCAAGGCGAGCCCCGGATCGGACGATGGCACGGCATAAGTTGGCATTCCCCTTCATGTACGCCAAGAGCAGCACTGGAAAACAAAACCACAGGAAGGGCTACTTCCCACTCGTGCCCAGCCTGGCACTGCCAAAGAGCTGTGGCTCTAATGAGACCTTCCAGTCAAGGACCCAGCATGAGCCAGGGGAATCCAGAGCAGCTCCAGCTCCAGAGACACGTTCTTGCCCACTCACACCTGGACTCTGAGAGAGCTAAGGAGGGGTCAGACCCTGAAGGGAAACACAGGACTGCTTCAGTGGCCCTCTTCCAGCATCAAACACCAGGAGGATAAAGCTCTTCATATACAATGTAATTAAATCTAAAGACCTGTGAGGTGTGTACACAATAACAAAAAAAAGTCAGTGCATGAAACAAGTTCTATAAAGTTCTTCCAACCCATGGAACCTTTCATTTTTCTCTGCAGCTGCAGGCCCAGTGGGAACCCAGGCTCACACTGCAGGCCCTTTTTGCTAATCATTACAGCTAACAGCAGCTCCCTTTTGCTTACCTTGACCTGACACTTGATTTAAATTCTTTCATTTAATTTTCTGAATATTATTAATTCAAATGAAAAAATGGGCATAAAGAAGTTGCAAAATTTACCCAGAATTACCCGCTAGAATATGACAGAGCCAGGTACTTGTAACTAGGCCATCTGCGGAATCCAGCACCTGCCTGCCTGCCTGCCTGCTCCTGGAAAACGCTGGAAAACTCCAGGTGCTCGCTGGAGTGGGTGCTGGTCCAGCAGCTCCCTCCAGGGCTGACTCCTCTGAAGCTCAGGCTCAGCACTGCTGGCTTAAAAAACACATTTGTGTATCAAGACCAAGAACTCTTCCCAAGCCCAAGAACTGATAACAAAATATTCAGACCCCTGCTAAGGTTAAGGATACCCCTTGGTGACAGCATTTCCACCAAAGGTCATGAGGGCAAATGAATGGAAATACTGTTCTCTAAGCAAAGCAAAGTGCTCAGAGAGCCCAGGACTGGGAAGAAAAAGATTTGGGTTTCATTTTTATTACCTTATTTGAAAAATGTGGATGCAGTTGAGTATTCAACAAGAAAATGAATATAAAAGTATATTTTAAAAAACTATAAAAGCTACACAACAAATTAATACCAGGTAGCTAGAGTAATACCAAGGGAGAGGCCTATTTTTTAACCCTCCTCAATAGACATCAGCCCTTATCTGTATATAACTTGCCACTTTTTCAAAGCACATCAACACACACTGTAGTCTACTTTCTCCTTCTGAAGCATCTGTGAAGTGGTTGTTTTATTTTTCTCCTGGGATTTGGGAGCGTGGGTAGGGTCCTCATTGCCTGTCTGGATAGCAGGCAGATGATGGTAACAAATCCAGGTGGGGAGGCCCTTTTGGACATGGGTGTGGCTTTTGGAGCACATCCTATGTACTTGTGACTAAACTCAGACACTGCCAAATTCCATGGTGGAGATCTGCAACAGATGCTCACAGAACCCAGCTGAAATGCACTGGGTGGAATGCACTTTGATAACGACATGTGTGCCTGGGCTCATTTTTCCAGGAAGCAAGGAATACAAGTGAGACAGGACACACAGACAGCTTATTACATACCCGTGTTTCCTTCTGCATCTGGTTTATCTAGAGGATACTCAGGCATGCACTCTAAGAAGAGATCAAAGATGGCTGCTGCATTCTCTTTGCCATATTGTCCCAAAATGTGCAGTGGTGACTGGCCTCTGATGAAACAAGTTAAAAAATTAGGTATATATCTGCCACAGCCATCATCCACAAAAGAAATATTCTGAACTCTGTGATGCTGAATAAATCAAGACACATAATAGGTCATAAGTTTTTCTAAAAAGTATTTTTTAAAAAGAAAAATTCCAGGCTACCAAAAGTTGGTCAAGTGCCCCAGTTCTGTAGCGTGCACTTGGGCTGATGTGAGGCTCCGGTGACTGCCAGCTCTGAGGGGCGGGCCAAGTGATGTGCAGCAGTGGCCTCTGGTCTGGGTCACACAAGCTCACCTTAGATTAAAGGCTTCGGCATCCACATTGCACTCTGTCAGGAGGACCCGGATGTTGTTGAGCCGACCATGCATGACAGCGAGATGAAGAGCTAGGGAATAAATCCTCTTATTGTGTAAGCCCAGAAGCACATGCAGAAAATCTTGACTGCTCCTCACTCTCACAACCCTTGATCTAAAAGGGACTCAGCCGGAGCAGCCACTGTCCATCCCCAAGAATGAGTCTTAAATGCAAAACCTTAAGACTGCTTTCTACTCCTGCAGTGATCCAAGATGAGCTTAATGATTTCACATGAAGCCACTTATGGCTTCTAGGATTAGCATTCAGGTTAGGAGACTGCTCAGGGCCTGGTCAGTAGCATGTTGAGATGCCTGGTTCAGAGCCTTCCCTATCACTGCTCAGCTCCTTTGAATGCCAACCTCCCTGAGGGGGAGCACACCCAAGGGTGCAGTGCACCTCCACCCCTAACGTGGAGGGATTGCTAAAAGCACTCAGCATTGGACAAAGGGGAATGACTGGGAATTACCATTATTTCCATTCTCATCCACAGCAGCAAAATCCACTCCATTCTCCAAGAGGACTGAGCAGATAGTGGGTAGGTCCTGCTGGGCAGCAAGATGGAGAGCGGTCTGGCGGTGCTTGGTTAATTCATTCACTTTGGCTCCTGCAAGAAGCTGTTGAAGTGATTCCATGAGCAGCCTCTTTACAACCAACCAAGGTCCTACTTAAGGGGACCAAGCCTGTCTGTCTTCTGACATCCAGAGTCTACCCTGCTAGAAAAGCTGGGAGCATAAGGGCATCACAAACACTTCTGGCAAAAGCCAGCAAACCTTGTCCCAAGGGCAAACTGACAATCATCAAAATGTTAAAAAGCCATTCCTGAGGAAACAGAAATTCTACTTCTAAGATTTCAGTAGATAAACTACAAAGGACTGCAGTAATATTCACTGCACTATTAAGGATATCTACTGCTTATAAAAGTAAAACCAGATTGTGAAAAAATTTAGTTATGAAAATTATAATGCATTCAAGCAAAAGAACATGTAGCTATTAAGTTGATAAAAATTTATGGTTTAACATGGAAAGGCAAATCAGGAGACAATAGTATGTATGATTCATTTGTAGAGACAGAGAAGTATAATATATTCACGTACAAGCATACAAACTTTGAAGGTGTTTAAGAGCATACATACCAAACTCAGGAGAGTTGAGAGTGAAAGGAAGATACTTTCTGCTTTATATTCATATGTGCTTTAAGTTTTTCACAATAAGCATGTACTACTTTTATATTTTTTTGAAAGAATAATAATACAAAAAATAATCAAAGGCAGGAAGGACCTTTAAATAATATCTATTCACTTAGTATTTGAAATTCATTCATCATCCACTTTGTGGCAGTTTCAAACAGTTGCTGTTGACCGAAAAGAATCTGTAGTTCCACAGTCAGGGCCCAGTCGGTCTCCCAAGAGGACTGAGGCCACCTCTGGCCCTATCTGTGTAAGCAGGCACTTTGCCTCAGGGAAACTCTAGGCAACGGTTAACTGCTCTGCCTCCAAACCCAACTTCCAAGTCCCAGCCTCCCAAAACCTCTGGGGGTCCAGTTAAATCACTCATATGTCCAGACAGGCTTAGAGGAGTAGTCAAGGTCACAGGCACTAGGTATCTTAGCTAACCCCAAGTTGTTTAACTGGAGGAGGAGAAGAAGTTAGGGTAAAGGCATTATTTCAATGTGAAAGACTGGATGGTCATTGTTGGAAGAATCCTCAAACCCCTAGGCTCTCAGGGTTGTGTGCAGGCTGATGAGCACGTGCCCTGATCCCACTTGAGACCCTCCTCTGCCTCCTTAGTTGCCTGCCCCACACCCAGCCTATCCTGGCATCCATCCTGTCACCTCCTAGCCCATCTCTCACTGCCACTGCCTCCCCTAAGCCTCTTCATTGGTGGCCCTATCCCAACACCCTAGCATCCCACCCCCAAGTTAAATGCCCTCTCAGCTCTAACATACTATGAGTCATTAATGTTTTCTAAAAAGTAGTTTTTAAAACCAAAAATGCCAGAGCTGGTCAAGTGCCTCCATGGTCAGTTCTGAGTATGCACCGGGGGCTGATGGGGAAGCGCCAGCAACCGCCAGCTCCTGGGGGTCTGGCAGGTCACATGACACCTGGTCTTGGCTCTGGAACTGCTCTCAGCTCAGATACTTAAAACAGTTCCCCCACTGCCCAAGGATAAAGGCTGCTCATAGTTCTTAATTTAAAATGCAACACTCCACAATATGGTCTCTATCTGCTTCTCCAACCACATCCCCCACTCTCTACCCAAATCTGAACAACACTTGGCTACTTAAAACACACTCTGCATGTTCCAGCCTGTCTGGCTTTGCTCAGACCCTTCTCCTACCTGGAGAGCATTATACTGGACTGAAAAAGGCAAACTTTGGTGTCCAACAGAAAAGGCTAAAATCCCAGCCACATGACTGACTAACTATTAATCTTGGGGAGAAAAATTCTGAGCTTAAATTTTCTCCACTGTAAAATGTAAAAAAAATTCCTATACCTCTCAGAGTGGTTTTGCAAATTATGAGGTAGTAAGCTCTTTGACATCAGTCTGAACAATGATTTTTTTTGAATCAGACTCCAAAAGTAAAGGCAACAACAAAGACAAAAATAAGCAAGTAGAACTACAAAAAGCTTCCGCACAGCAAAGGATCAACAAAATAAAAAGGCCAGCTACTGAATAGGAGAAAACATTTGCAACTCATGTCTGATAAGGGTTAATATCCAAACTATGTAAATAACTCATACAACTGAGTAACAAAAAACAAAAACAAAACAGTCAGATTAAAAAATGGGCAAAGGATCTGAACAGACCTTTTCCTACAGAGGATATACAGATGGTCAGCAGGTACATAAAAGGAGCTTAACATCATCATCATCAGGGAATTTCAAATCAAAACCACAGTAAGATATCACCTCACACCTAATTAGGATGGTTGTTTTAAAAAAGATAAACAGCATTGGTGAGCATGTGAAGATAAAAGGGAACCCTCCTTGCACTATTGGTGGGAATGTAAATTGGTGCAGCCTCTATGAAAAACAATATGGAGGGTCCTCAAAAAATTCAAAAATAGAAGTACTATATGATCTAACAATTCCACTTCCGGGTATTTAAAGAAAACAGAAACACTAATTCAAAAATATAAATACACCCCCTAAGTTCACTACACTACTATTATCATTATTATTATTATGATGTTATTAACTGTAGAGAGACAGGGGGAGGGAGAGGGAGACAGAGAGGAAGACAAATGCAAATTTGTTGTTCCACTTATTTATGCATTCATTGTTGCTTCTTTTATGTGTCCTGAATGGGGATTGAACCTGCAATCTTGGCATATCGGGACAATACTTTACTCAACTGGGCTACCTGACCAAGGCCATACTGCACCCTTATTTACAATAGCCAAGATATGGAAACAACTTAAGTGTCCATTAATTGATAAATTCATGAAGAAAATATGGTATATATATATATATATGTATATATAGTATGTACGTGTATATATCTATATATCTATATACAGATATATAGTGTATGTACACACCATATGGATACACACTGTATAAATACACACAATGGAATTCTATTCAGCCATCAAAACAGAATGAAATCTTGCCATTTGTAACGTGAATGAATGAGGACATTATGCTATGTGAAATAAGTCAGATAAAGACAAATACCATTATGTGGAATTTAAAAAAGAAACAAAAAAGCCCCAAGGTCACAGGTACGGGAACAGATTGGTAACTGCCAGAGGCAGAGGATGAGGCAGGTAAAATGGGTAAAGTGAAGGGGCTCAATAGGTGCACATTTGCAGTTTTAAAATAAATAAGCCCCAGGGATGTACTGCATTGCTTGGTGATTATAGTTAACAATACCATTATATACTTGAAAGTAGCTAAGAGAGTGAATCTTAAAAGACCTTATCACAAGAAAAAAAGCTTTTTTTATAAGTATGTACAGTGACAGATGTTAATTAGACTTATTGTAGTGGTCATTTTACAATATTTTACAAATATCAAATCAATATAGTATATATCTAAAACTAATGTTTTAGATTATCATACCTCAGTGGAAAAAAAAGATGAGAGAGACTGTGCATAAGAGCTTGAAGGCACCAGCTGAGCACCAGACGGAGCAGGCAAACAACATGAGAGGATCTTTTCCTAAGATGCTCCCACTCTGCCCCTACCACCTAAATCCTGCTTTCCCTCAAGGCCTCACTCCAGCATCTGCCTGCTCAAGCAGGCCCCTGGCACTTAGGATTAGCTGTCTGTCCACTGACATGCCTGCTTTCCTGAGTGTAGTAGCTTACTTTCCAGACTTGCACTGGCCTTTCACAATAACTAGAAAAACACCTATGATGAGAGATTCCACACATAATTTACCGCGTGGCTTTGTCTACATGTTATATACAAGAATGTTTCAGGGACACTTACCAAATTGCGGACAATAATCTCTGAGCCTGCTTGGACAGCAAGGTGCAAAGGGGTCAACTTTGAAGCATCTTGGACTCTGGAATTCACATTAGCCTGGACACTGATCAGGAACAGGACACTTTCAATATCAGAGTTCTGAACTGCCACGTGAAGAAAATTCCGGCCCTTGTTATCCACCTGAGGCAGGAAGTAGGAACCAAAATATCAGCAGCTTCCCCCACACAAGTGCCTCCTTGAGCACCTTCAAGATGCACTGATTCTGGAAGGTCATAGTGTAGTCTCTCCCTCAGTTCCAGGAAGCCATCCAGCTCCCAAACGGACCCATTATATGCATTTGTGCACATGACCATGTTTGCACAGTCGATATGAGTGGTCAAGGAAAGGATCTAAGCTGTGCTGGCAGCATCCTGCAGTAAGAGCTAGACTTAGATGTTCAAAAAATAGACAACCTGAAGTACAGGGAGAGGAAGGCACCAAAATATTGGGATAAATGGGGACTCTGAGACTAGCCTCAGAGTCTCCTGCTTAGGCTGAAATAGGCATCCAGTGTTCTGACTGGTTTGGCTCAGTGGGTTGGGCATCATCCCACAAACCAAAAGGTTGCTGGTTTGATTCCTGGTCAAGAGCACATGCCTAGGTTGTGAGAGGCAACTGATCAATGTTTGTCTCGTACATTAATGCTTCTCTCCCTCTTTTTCTCCCTCCCCTCATTCTCTCTAAAAGTAAATAGAATCTTTAAAAGAAAAAAGCACCTAGCACTCAGCATCCTAACACAATAGCTACAATGCCAGCCTGACCCCAAGTAAACAAATCTTCAGAAATTTTCAGAAAACTTCCTTTTTTCTAGAGCTATAGGATAATAGAACATACTGGGGGAGGCAGCCAAGAGTGTACAGGGTGTGTGCGATCAATTGGTAGTAACTCTGCATCTCCTTATTTCACATGCTTATTAATTTTAAAAAACTATGTTTCTAAGGTTTTCTAAGGTTACAACTTAACATCAGTGTTTCAAATATAAAATATTAAATTCTGAGAGTAACCATCATGTTGAAGGAATATGATGTTAGAGCAACCATAATTTCTGGACTGCGTGCTGGGCAAACTGCTAAGGAAATTGTGGACTTCAGTAACATCCCTTTACATACAGTTGACAATGTGAAGAAGGTGTATGATGCTGATCCTGATGTTGCCACACCAACAAGGAAAACGCATAAGGTACGGAAGGATCACCCAAGTCCAGATATTATACACAGAGTCCAAGAGATCATAAATGAAGAGCCAGGAAAGTCAATGAGCTCCAGAATAACAGAATTGCAGATGTCAGATCAATGGTTCACAAGACTTTTACTGAAGATATCAGACACAGATCGTATGTTCTTAGAAGAGGCCAGTTTATGACACAGCAGACAAAGGAAAGGCACTTTGAAAAAACAAAAACGCTGCTAACAAAATTGGAAAACCCCAAAGAAAAAAACTTTCTGATTTTCTTCTCTGATGAAATGAATTCTCAGCAGGACCAAATAGTCAACAGAAGAAACAACAGGTGGCTCTGTGAGAATCTCAATGAAGTCTCAATTGTCATGAAAACACAATTTCCTGCTACAGTGATGGTGTTAGGTATTATCAGCAATGAAGGAGAGAGAGATCATGACCACACAATTTTTCCCACAAGGCTTGAAGGTGACTGCTGATGTTTACCTTGATGTTTTGAAAGTAGTAGTTGTACCGAGGATGAAGCAAGTTGCAAAGGGACATCATTTTATCTTCGAACAAGATGGTGCACCAGCACATAATGCCAAATAGGTGCAGGAATTTCTCACTGCCAGTGTTCCTAAATTTTGGTCAAAGGAAATCTGGCCACCTAGTTCAGCAGATGCAAATCCTTTCGACTATTATGTATGGAACATTTGTGAGAGAGAAGTTAATAAACAACCTCATTCCAATAAAGAGGATGTTAAAGCTAAGATTGAAAATATAATGATGTCCATGGATACAGGGAAGTTAATTAAAGTGTGCTCAAGATTCTAAAGTCTAATCAAGTCTATTATTATTGTAGCAGGTGAAGACTTTTTTGAACAAAAAAGTCTATTTTTAAAAAAAATAGAAACACACTTCCGGAGATCGGGAAGATGGCGACAGAGTAGAGAGCAGTGCTAATGGCATTCTCAAGTACCAAAGCAGCTGGAGGACAAGATAGGGAGCATGAGACGTCTTCAGGACCCTAGGAATTGGAACGGGCAGCATCTGGACACAGGGGAGCACAGCCCAGAGGCAGAGGAGGCCAGGAGGCCAGCAGGACAGTAGCCCACAGGCCCAGAATACAACCAGACAGCCCAAATAAAGGACACACCAAGAACAGCAAGTGGAGAAAATCTGGGAGGCGGCAACACTGAACTCCACAAATCTCCTATCACAGAAGGGGGCTCAACTAAGGCAAGGAAGCAAAGCAGGTTAACCCAAGGAAAGAACAAAAATAAATAAATAAATAAAGAGCAAGCAAGAACAGACACCCAAAATGGGGAAAAAAAGAATCAGTCCATCATCAAAAGGAAAGGAAGAATCCCAAGAAAAAACACAAAATGAAACAGAGGCACCTGGAATATCAGATAAGGAATTCAAAAGACTGATGATAGAGCTCAGTGAGCTCAGCTACATCAAAGAAAACTGTAAACAACTCGAGGAGAACTACAAAGAACTCCAGGGGAATTACAAAGAACTCCAGGGAAATCACAAAGAACTCCAAGGAAGTTACAAGGAACTTACTGAGAACAACAGCATGAAAAAGGACATGGAAACTATCAATAAGTGCCAGGAGGAAATGAAGAATACAATTTCTGAATTGAAGAATACAGCAGAAGGAATCAACAGTAGGCTAGAGGAAGCAGAGGACCGGACCGGCAAGTTGGAGGATAATGTAGACAAATACTCCAAGACAGTACAAGAGAATCAAAAAAGGCTGAATAAGACTGAAGAGGGGTTAAGAGAGCTGCAGGACAACATGAAACATAACAACATCCGTATCATAGGGATACCAGAAGGAGAAGAGAAACAAGGAATGGAAAACCTGTTCAAAAAAGTCATGATAGAAAATTTCCC
>PVIW01000343.1:525980-558944 GCA_004026585.1 Noctilio leporinus | reverse complement strand
GTTTAGACAAGAACCTAGTATAAAGGAACCATGGACATGGACAACAGGTGGGATTGACTTTGGGGGGAATGGGTGGGTGGGGAGGGGGACGGGGGGAGCAAAAAGGGGGTGGATGTAATACAACAATAAAATTTAAAAAAAAAAACAAAAGAATAAAATACCTACAAATGCATTTAACCAAGGAGATAAAAGACCTGCACTCAGGAAATTGTAAGACATTGAGGAAAGAAATTGAAAATACACAAAAAAGAAAAAAAGAAAAAGAAAATACAAATAAATGAAAGCATATACAATACTCCCAGACTAAAAGAACAACATCATTAAAAGACCCACATTAACCAATGCAGTCTACAGTCAATGCAATCCCCAGCAAAACACCAATGGTATTTTCCACAAAACTAGAACAAATAATCCTAAAATGCATAATGGAACCACCAAAGACCTTGAATAGCCACAGCAGTCTTCAGAATGGAAAAGTTGGAGGTGTCACACTACGCAATGTCAAAGAGAACAAGGTGGACACCTCCCAGCCTTGCCCCATCCCTCACCAACTTCCCCCTCTTGAGGCACCAACGCCTGGAACTGCGTTAGCCACCTGTCAGATGGCCAGGTCACAGCCCCTCTCTGCAACACTGCCATGCTGGCCCCCAACCAGCACCCCCCCTCCTGTTGCTTTCTGCCACCTACACCGTGCTGGTCCGTCCATGTCTACCTGCGCTCCCCAAGCTCCTGGGAACCCTCCTCAGCCCATTCCAGCCCAAGGCTGACCTTCCCTTTCTCCACTCGTATTATGTCTTTGCTTCCCAAAGGAGCGAGTCTTTTTTTTTTAACGTATATTTTATTGATTATGCTGTCATATTGTCCCAATTTCTTTTACCTTTGCTCCCCTCTGCCTAGGATTCCCCTCCCCTCCAGCAATCCCACGCCCTATTAGTTCATGTCCTTTGGTTATAAATGTAAGTTCTTTGGCTTCGCTCTTTCCCATATCATTCTTCCCCCTGTCTATTTTGTTCCTACCAACGATGCTTCTTAATCCCTGCACCATTTCCCCATTTCTCCCCCTTCCCCCTCCTAGCTAATAACTCTCCAAATGATCCCCATACCTATGATTCTGTTCCCATTCTGGTTGTTTGCTTAGTTTGTTTTTGTTTTTAATTTTTTTAGATTCTGTTCTTGATGGTTGTGAGTCTGTTGTCATTTAGGAGTCTTTTCTGTTGTGGGCTCAGCTCTTATGTATGAGCTTTATTAGGTCATTATGCATATTATATATACATCATTATATACTGGCTCATTACTGTTCCTTGTAGCTGGGTCATAAATCTAAGGCCATTACCTTATTAATGTATTGTGTTCCCCATAACACACATGTGGGCACGGCACAGATATTCAACAGTGTTCCTTAACTGAGGGATATGACCGACACACAGCAGCACATGAGGGCGCATAAGAGATACATGGATGCAGACACCACGGGCCACAGAGGGAGGAGTACCTCTAGGTTTAGAACTGCGGGCTCTCGCTCTGTTTTCCAGCTTGCCCACTGTTATCCTGCCAGCCACCTTTTGGGGCCCCTTCTCCCCAGCAGCCTCTGGACTGGCCTCTGGATGCAGCTTCTGCGCCTTGACGTTCAGCCGCGCCACGTTCAGCATCTTCAGGGAGCGGCACATGGCATTCATCTTCCGCCTCACTGGGGTACAAGGGACCCCTCCTACCAAAACATCAGGGGGAGGACAGTAAAATGAACTCTACCCCTATGGAACCAAGAACTATTTCAGTTACCCCCCAAAAAAATCTCCCCCCAAAACACTACTTTATTTCTGCACCAAGAGCTACTTTCCCCACTTCATGATGCAGTAGCTTTTCCTGGAAGCTTCCGCTAAAAAACAAATCATGTGCATGACGTATGCTCCAGCTTTATTTATAAGGATGAAAATAACAACCTAGGTGTTCAACAATGTAAGAATTTTGTAAGTTTTGTGAAGCAATGGGGTGGAATACTAACTGAAAAGAGGGCAGATGAAATAATTTTGTAAGTGGCACACAAAGTTGTATTTAAATTTCTGTTATAACTAAACATGAAAATGTTCGCCCTGACCAGCGTAGCTCAGTGGGTTGGACATCATCCTGCGAAGCAAAATGTCGCCAGTTCGATTCCTGGCAGGGGCACACGCCCAGGTTTGCAGTCTGGTCCCAGGTCAAGGCGCATACAAGAGACCACCAGACCAATGATTCTCTCTCACATTGATATTTCTCTCCCTCCCTTCCCCTCTCTCTAAAATAAATAAGTAAAATCTTTACAAATGAAAGTGGTTTACTTATTAAGCCAGGATTGTGGCTGATTTTATCACTATTTTGAAATATAAGAACTTGTTTTCGTTTATTGAGTTACCATGCCAACCTCATTTTAGGGAACGCCAGTCTTTTAAAACATCCAGTCACAAAAAGACTGCTCTGAAACCGCCGTAGAATGTACATACGTTTCTTTTTGCTGTCCTCCTGGTTAGACGCAGTGGATTCCTCACGAGACTTGCGTAGGTAGAGCTCCGACAGGCTGCCCGTCAGCTCACTGTCAGTCCTGGAAGGCTCCTCCTTATTGGACAAGGCGGCCTGCAGTAAGCTGTGACCACAACAAGGAGTCCAGTGTAAAGTTCTTTTTTTTTTTAAAGATTTTATTTATTATTTCCAGAGAGGGGAAGGGAGAAAGGCAGAGAGGGAGAGAAACAGTGTATGGTTGCCTTTCACCTGCCTCCAGGTACAGACCTGGCTGGAGACCTGGTTTGCAACCTGATCATGTGCCCTGGCTGGGAATCGAACCAGCGACCTTTGGGTTCGCAGGCCGGGGCCTTACCCACTGTGCTACCAGCCAGGGCCAGTGTAAAGTTCTGATTGGCAGGAATGCTTTCCAGACAAAGCCCCCAGAACTTTTAATAAGCTAATCAAAAGATGTCCCCACATGATGCCTACAAAAAGGTCCCTTTTCTCCATTAGGATTTCAACAAACTCAGGGGCAGGAGCCACCAGTTACAGAACCATTTGTCATTATACACAGTATTGACTTCTATTAATAACATCTTCATGCCCTGGCTGGTAGCACAGTGGTTAAGGTGCCGGCCTGCGAACCCAAAGGTCGCAGGTTCGATTCCCCAGCCAGGACACATAACCAGGTTGCAAGCCAAGTCTCCAGTCAGGTCTGTGGCTGGAGGCAGGTGAAAAGCAACCATACATTGATATCTCGCTCCCTCTGCCTCTCTCCCTTCCCCTCTTCCTAAAAATAATGAAATAAAAATCTTTTTAAAAAATAATAAAAAATAAAAAATAAAAAAATAACATCTTCATGTCTTAGGGCACATGTCTAATTAGGGCAACTACTTTGCTTCCCGGGCCCCTCTCTGTCTCACTGGCCACGTGGCCATCCTCACCCCCACACCACACTGCTGTGCCCACTAGAGCTTATTATGCTCCATTTTCATCCTGTGGCGAAAGGGCATCTGTTTCATTCTTAGCACTTTTGAGCTGGACCATGTCCACGAATTAGGACCCGTTACTATCAAGATGTCAGCTCTTCCCAAAGGGACCTACAGACCACACACACTTCATCAAAAATCCTAGCAGGCTGCTTGGTGAAAATGAACAGGTTGAATCTAAAATTTACATAGAGCCCTGGCTGGCTGGCACAGTGGAAAAGGCACCAGCCTGCCAACATAATGGTCACTGGTTCGATTCCCGGCCAGGGCAACAGAACCAGGTTGCAAGCCAGGTCTGTAGCTGGAGGCAGGGGAAAGGCAACCACACATGGATGTTTCTCTTCCTATCTTCCTCACCCCCTGCCCTTCTCTCTAAAAATAATGAAAAAAATCTTTAAAAAAAGAGGAAAATAAAAAAAATAAAGTTAATAAAATGACTTTAGCCAAAAAAAAAAACAACAAAAAACAAAACTTCTTTTAACAAAGGACTGGTAACAACTAGGTATTTGTGTGGAAAAAATAAACCTTAGGCCCTGGCTGGTAGCACAGTGGTTAAGGCGCCAGCCTGTGAACCCAAAGGTCGCAGGTTCGATTCCCCTGCCAGGGCACATAACCAGGTTGCAAACCAGGTCTCCAGTCAGGTCTGTGGCTGGAGGCAGGTGAAAGGCAACCATACACTGATGTCTCCCTCTCTGCCTCTCTCCCTTCCCCTCTTTCTAAAATAAAAAAAATAATAATAATAAAAATAAATAAAAAATAAAAAATAAAAAATAAACCTTGACGACTTAAATAGTATGTTGAATCTCTGCAATATCATTTACATTTCTAACAATGTTCACGTGTGATTGCTCTATTTTGCAGTTGCTCAGTCTTGCCATAGAAAACTATTTGTTTTCTCAAACAATCATCTTTTGTTTTTGTTGAATTCTATTGTTTGCTTTCTACTTGACTCATTTTTATTGACTATTGCCTTCCTTCTTTATTTCTTGGGTTTACTCTTGTATTATTTTCTTTATTAAACATTTAGCTAACTCTTAATTTTTCTTCTTTAAAGGATAGCTTAAGTCTATAAATGTTAAAGTTTAGCTACATTATGCAGCTTGCTTTTTTTTTTTTTTAGAAATGTAACACTAAATATTTTCTCACATCCATGAGAGTACATTTTCTTTTTCTAATTATCTGTTTCCAAGTTTTGTATTGTAGTAAAACACACATATCATCTTCACCACTTGTAAGTACAGTTCGCTGGTATTAAGTATATTCATAATGTGCTACCAACCCCAATTACCTCCAGAACTTTCATCTTGTAAAACCGAAATTGTGTGCCCATCAACAATACTCTCTATTTGGAATTAGTTTTTATTTATTTACTTATTTAATGTTGAAATTCACTTAAGTTTAGCAGAAGTGGTTTTTAACATAATCCTACTGGTTTCAAATTTGCTTTTTCAGAATTTTTTTCCCCAGCTACAGTTGATAATCAATATTACATTAGATTCAGGGGTGCAGCATGGTGGTTAGACATTTATACACTTCACGAACCCCTTGGTAAGTCTAGTACCCAGCTAGCTAGCCACCCATAGTTATGTAATTACTTTCTAATAATATCAAACTACACTCATCAAATGTGGTCTATTAAAACACACACACACACACACACACAAACCCAGCTCTGATCTCAATTATCAGTACCCAGAGAAATAAAAAAGGTTTTACCAAAACGACTCCATCAGGTTGGAACTGGCGCCGCTAAGGTTGGAGCAGGGAAACCAGCTCTCCGCCAGGGCGGCGCTCCAGGGCGCGGTGCGGCCGAGCTCCTGCTGGGCCCACTCTGGACCGGGAGGCGCTGCAGAGATGGGGGGAAAGGGACGTGAGCCCCAAAGTGGGGACCCACCGCCTTCTCCCCAAACTCATGCCAAGCGGCATTAACTACACACCTTCACCTGCACCAACTGCACCAACTCTGAGGGGCCTGTGTGTCCACAGAAACTGTCCCTCAACACAGACCCTGTCGCCGCCCTGTCAGGAGTGCTCCCCCCGCCCCTTCCTCGAAGCCGGGCTCCATCACTGCTCTTCAACAGGCCCCGTTCCCTTTGTCCGGTTCGTTATTTAGCATTTAATGCTTTAAAAAAAAAAAAAAAAAAAAGCAATCTAATTTCTCTTAGTTTATTGTCGCGTCTGCCTTGGCTAATGGTAAATTGTGAGAATAAAGACCTTTGTTTTGCTGGCGGATGTATTGCCAATACCTACAACAGTGCCTGACGTACAGCAGGCACTAAGTTTGTTAAATAAATACCAAACTAGTGTATTTTTATCGGCTCAGCATAAATAACAATGCCACGAACCACAAGGCAGACAGAATCCCAACAGTTTCACGTGCAGTCTTTAGCAAATATGTTAAAAAACCAGCGTTCCTATTGTGCCTTTCTGATTTCAGGCTGGTTTCAGAGCCTTTGGCCTCCTCAGAAGCGCGTCAGGGTTTCCGTAAACAATGACCTCAGTTGCCTGAGTACTACAGTTTGCCCTCACCTGTTTCATAAGATATTGGGGTCCTACTAACGCACAGTGAACAAAAACTCCTGATGCTGGAAATGACTATAAATCACCGCCCTGAGGAGCGTCAGTTTTCGGTTCAGAACTAACCAGAGACAACAGCGTCTTCCAGTAAGTGGTGAGTCTGACTCAACACATCGCCCGCGATGTCGCGAAACAGGGAGGCTGTATCCTGGGGGCTCTCCGCCACAGCTGCTCGGAGAACACCCCTCTGCACTTCCACCCCCTCCGTGCGCAGCACGGTGAGAACGGTAGCGCCGGCAGACAGCGGGGAAATAACTCCAGTGACGGGGGGCCAGCCGTCACCAGGGTCCACGCTGGCAACCTGCATAAGAAGTTCTAGTTAGTCGAGAATACAGTTGACAAAGGTGTAAAGAATGTAGCTTAGTAAAAGAAGAGTAGCTTCCCCATTCCACCAGTGATGAGTAATATAAAAAACCAGAGAAGAGATGGGCTTGAGGATGTTAGTGTTGGAATTGAACTTAACAGATCATATAACCCCTCAATGTACAAACAAGAGAAGCTGAGGTCACCAGGAATATTTACTGAGCATGTTTTCTGTGTTTGTTATAACTCACTGAATTCTCCTAAGCACTCTGAGGCAAAAATGATTATTATCCCCATTTCACCTAAAAGGGCTGAAGCTGAGGAATAAGTAATCTGTTTAGGGTCATCCAGTCGGTGAGAGGCAGAAGCCACTACGTATGAATCCCAGCCCCATGCTTAACCACAAGGCAGTGAGACTGCCAGGGGATTGACTAGTTCACATGATGGGCAGAGAGCTGAGACCTGGTCCCACAGGCTGTCTGCCCTCCTGGTGCTCTTCCCAGCAGAGTGTAAATCTCTCAGAACGTTGGCCTGGCTCTTCTCCATGTTTCCCACTGGGACCCAGAAGACAGAGCCTTCTGAGGTTATGAAGGCAGAAGACAAAACAAGGTAAGGAGTTTGTTGGTAGTTTAAAAACAACCATCACCTTTAAGCAAAAAGGAAGAAGGACTCAGGATATGGACAACAGTGAGGTGATTGCTGGGGAGATGGCGGTATAAGGAGACTGAATGGTAATGGAAAAAGTACAATAAAGACTAAAAAATACTAACAATAAAATAAAAATAACCATCTTTAAATCCAGCCTGGGTAGGTATTCCTTTTCAGCAGGCATTTCTAAGTCTGCAGAACTATTGGACACTAACTAATTTCAATTAGTTAGGGCTTTAAATGATGAATTTTTTTTTTTACATTAAAATAATAAATCTGTACTGAAGTTCCCCTTATTCATGGGAGATGCATTCCAAGTGCCCCAGTAGGTGCCTCAACTGCATAGCAGCACACTATATAAACACTATGTTTTTTCTTATATGTACATACCTGATAGTTTAGTTTATAAATTAGACACAATAAGAGATCAACAACCACCAATAAAATAATACGACTGTAACAAAATGCTGTAATAAAGGTTATGTGACTATGGTTTTTCTCTCTCATAACACTTCCCTGTGCTGCCCTCGGCTATTTACTCAAGAAAGCACTGCCGGTCTCCGTGGCACATCTGAACTGTGGGCATCACAGCCTTGCGTTCAGGGCCGGGGCAAAGGGCCGCTGAACACAGCACTTGGTACAGCGATGGTCCATCGGATCACCGAGGCGGCTACCAAACCAATGGGTGAGGGGACACCAGACAAAGGCCTAAGGCACGTCCCGGGCAGGAGTGCGTCACTTGACTCAGAACAGCCTGCAATTTAAAGTATATTTCTAGAACTTTCCATTTAATAGACTGCATTTGACTGTGAAAAATGAAAATGCAGGTAACAGGGGTGGGGGCACTGTCCCATCCCTTCACAGTCACAGCATTTGGGCCCACAGCCTTTTGTCTTATGTGAATATAATGTAGCTTCCTGGGATCCAAGGCCCATGGAATATGATCAACTGTTTCTTCATTAATGAGCATTGTCATGATGCCATCATGTAGACGTTATTTAGAAATACGGCATGTTTCAGAGAGTCTATTATTAAGTAGGGCAATCCTTGGCATTTTGTAAGCACTCGCATTTCACTTAACCAGGCAAGAGTGACTGAGCACGTGAAAGGTACCCACCAGGCATAACTTGTCAGCAGTCAGCCTGTTCACCAGCTGCTGAAATAACGTTCCGTGAGTTGATTTAGTCTCCTCTGGACTTTGGAGCATCCAGGTGTCGGTGGCCACAGTGCCGCTCACTGGGAGAGACCACTGGGTAGCCCGGCCTTTTACGGTAATCCTGACTGGTTTCTGAAACTGTCTCTGATGCATGGTCAAGGGCTGTAGGATGACTGGCCATGGTTCTTGAGTCTCATTGCCTGTTAGAAATAAAGAATACCAACATTCTAATAAAGAATACCAACATTCTCCCACCTGGCTGGTAGCACAGTGGGTAAGGTGCCAGCCTGTGAACCCAAGGGTCTCAGGTTCGATTCCCCAGCCAGGGCACAAAACCAGGTTGCAAGCCAGGTCTCCAGTCACATCTGTGGCTGGAGGTAGGTGAAAAACAACCATACATTGATGTCTCTCTCCCTCTCTGCCTCTTTCCCGTCCCCTCTTGCTAATAATAATGAAATAAAATCTTTAAAAAAAAAAAAAGGATACCAACATTCTAATGTAATAAATAGTTACCAAAAATAGATTCACCAGTAAGATAAAAATTAAGACTGTCAGTTGAGGTACTAGTATTGCCACTTAGTTCCCACTCCACCTGTTACAGAGAAGAAAGCCAAAATTCCCCACAACCTGCAGTTGGGAAATGGAGGATGGGACTCAGGAACACAGCCTTTGACCTTCACAAGCCAAGGAAATAAGAGGGGCTTTAACCATAGAATAGTGATGGGAAAGCTCACAGGGCCATGGAAGTGGTCAGAACTGTCAGAACCGGTTCCTGTGCCCACTGTATCAAAGGCCAAGATCGGGGATTTGAAAATAAGGCGGCAGTTAAGAGACACGTGGTTGCCAGGGAGGTACATGAGGTGTAAGAGTTAGGAAGAGTGAGCAAGACTCCCCCTGAATCGAGTATGGACAGATGAAAGCTGCTGGGAAGCCAGACTGGGCCTGGGAAATAAGAAACCACACACTTCTATATTCCTAGAAAAAGCCAGTATTTCTGACTTCTCTTTTCTAAAACTAGCCTAATTTGGCAGGACTATATATTTTTGGATGTTTTAAAGGGAGCGGAACTTAACGGCAGAATTGCACCTTTAATCCAAACCTGTATAACCTTTAAAATAAACAAATCCCTTTTCTTTTTTTTTTTTTAAGATTTTATTTCATTATTTTTAGAAAGAGGGGAAGGGAGAGAGGCAGAGAGGGAGAGAGACATCAATGTATGGTTGCGTTTCACCTGCCTCCAGCCACAGACCTGACTGGAGACCTGGCTTGCAACCTGGTTTTGTGCCCTGGCTGGGGAATCGAATCTGCGACCTTTGGGTTCGCAGGCTGGCACCTTACCCACTGTGCTACCAGCCAGGGCCAACAAATCCCTTTTCTTTTTCACCAACTCTGTTATCAAAAGTTTCCCCTTTGTCAGAAGCTGGACAAGACCCTTATAACAGAAAAACCCTAGGGTTTTCACACCCTCATTCTATTGCCAACAGTGAATTCACATAGCACTATAGGAAAAGCTGAACACGAACAATTACAAGGGTAAGACCTGCTGTCAGACCTTCTCAACAATTATGGCTTAGAAATAAATATCCAAGCAATATTCATTACTGACAAAAAATAAGATCACTTTTTTTTTTAAAGATTTTGTTATTTTTCAGAGAGGGGGAGGGAGAGAGGCAGAGAGGGAGAGAGACATCCATGTATGGTTGCCTTTCACCTGCCTCCAGCTATGGACCTGGCTGGAGACCTGGCTTGCAACCTGGTTATGTTGCCCTGGCTGGGATTCCAACCAGCGACCTTTGGGTGCGCAGGGGGGCGCTTTATTCACTGTGTCACCAGCCAGGGCTAAGACATCACTTCTTAAATGCACAAAATACAGTGCACAGCATATCTTAGGAGGCTATTACATTCTAAAAACAAAACTGCTTAAACAAAACGACTCTCAAAATTTCCTTAAGCTGCACATGATGTAGCCCGTTGTTTTAGGTTCATATCTCTATGTAGGATAATTTCTGCGCAAATCCACAATAATTCAAAACTGAGCTTCGCTGTATAGTGAGTGAATCATGTGGTAAAGCAAATTCGGGGAGAGTCCAGGATGCTGGCTCTTCCTGGTCACAAGCACCACTTGCAGCTTCTCTTGACTAATTTCTTATCAGTTGTTGTCTCTTCCATGAGGCAACAAGGGACTCATACTGCCCACGTGCCTGGGCACCTTTCTTTGCAAACAGTTGAGAAACCCTTTGAAGTCATTCCCTTCTTCTTTTCAGTCACGGGCTGGGGCTGCTCTGTGCCAGAGTTCCACCCTTTCCCGTGGGACCTCAGGTGCCGCCGAGACACATTTTCATTACAAGCATCCCACGGGTGCCGGAAATTCTGAACGAGTTGGAAGCGCGGGCCTGCCTCGAAGAAATACACATATGGGAACTAAGACCAAGCTCTCCTCCCCCGAAAGGTATTTGCTTACCTTCCGCAGGGAGAAATAAGGTGCCCTCCATCCGCGGGAACGAGGCTTCATACTCAGGCGCCTTGCAGAGCAAACAGTGTAAAGTGGAATCAGCTGGCAGCGTTGAAGTCCACGAGGGGAGGCGAGCTTCACCCGGCAGCGGTTTTTCTCCACCGAGCAGAGCAGATTCCCGAGCTTTGGCACCAGCCTGGCTCCAGGTCCAAGTCCCCGGGGGCAACACGGCGCCTCCCACGTGGCGGAGCAGGTCACACACCATCCAGTACCCCAGGTGGTCCGGGCACTCCTGCAACTGAAAACCACCAGAGAACCTCAAGTTACTCTCAATCAACCCGACCTTCGGCAATGCGGCTGCGACATTCAGCACAAAGTCAAGTTGACCCTACACGCAAGGATCCAATGATGCACCTGAGGTCTGCGTTGGACCCAACAACACAGAGGACCGGCCCGCCCCCTATGACCTTGCAGCCCAAGACCATAATTACTACCTAACCTAATCCACCTTTGGGAAGGCAGTCCGTGGAGGGAAGATACCACTTCAACTGTTTCCGGTCAAGTCAGAAGGAATACAAAACACAGGATCCAGGAATCGCATAATCCTGTCGCCTAAATCTCTGAGTGACTCGCGCGCCTTCCCCCTCAGGCACGTTTTTACTTCTCCCTCCCAGACTCCAAGGGCCCCTCTTACGCCCCCGTACCTGGGGTCCCGGAGCCCCTTTTCTTCCTCACTCTCACTTCTTCTACCTGTGTGACTTTCTAAAATCCGCTTTCTCTAGCAGCAGGAGTCCCGGGCACCGAATTCTTAGCTGAATCGAGGTCCGGCCTGACCCCGCCGGCCTGGTTCTCGCACCGCCAGCGCTCCGACTCCGTGGGTAGCGAGGGGGTCTCCCCACTGTTTATGCTCAAGCCCGGTTAACCACGAGGACTGCGCGGGGCGCTCTCAGCCGACTTACCCGCGACGGCTCGGTGGTGTCCACCCAGTACAAGGTGATTTTCCGGGCGATCATGCTTTCCTGGACCCTCCTGGGCAGCACCTTCTCCAGCACCTGAGGAGCGGTGGGCGGCGCGCCCTGGGCCCGGGCCGCGCAGCCGGACACGAACTGCAGCAGCTCCCTCTGCGAGTGCGGACAGGGCGCCAGCAGGAACACCGCGTTCCCGAAGCCCCCCAGCGCCGTCTCCGCCTCCCCGGCCGCGCTCCCCACATCCAGCAGCCGCCGCCGGCTGCTGCGCAGCACCGGCTTGGTGGGCGACGTGATCTCGGGCCGGTCCCACTGGTAGTCCAGCAGCGTCTCCATCAGGGCGCTGTGCGTGTGCGTGGCCCTGGGCGCCGGGCCGGGCAGGTGGGCGCCGGGGGCGCCTTCCCCGAGCCTGGCCTCCAGCTCCTCCTCCAGGTCCTCCCAGGAGCGGACCCCCAGCTCGCGGAAGTCAGACACGCGGGAGGGCCGGCTCCGCGCCCCCAGAGAGTCAAAGAACCGGAAGGCCCAGCGGACCCGGGCCAGGCCGAATCGGCAGCTGAGGTAGACGAGGAGGCGCAGGGCGGCCCGCCGGACCGGGGTCTGGCCAGCGGCGCCGCCCGCGGTATCCAGCAGCAGCATTACGTTATGACAGCAGGCCATGCCGGCCGCTCGGCCGCTGCAGGTGGGGCTCGGCTTTGCCCGGCACCCCTGCTTCAGGGAACCTGCGCCATTCACGGCTCCTCCAGATCCTGGTCAAAAGGCTCCCGCGCTCTCCAGGAAATACTACCATTGGCGGACCTAGCTCACAAGCTCAGCTCCTATTGGTTCCTTCCCTTACGTAGCTTACGTACACGACTGCCCTCCTTGGCGCTGATTGGAAGGGCTTTGGGCAAAACCTCTGCGTGATTGGTGGGGGCCACATCGGTAGGCGGGGCTCTGTGTTCCGGGAAAGCCTTAACGTGGATTGGCCCAGGCCTTCGTTTTAAAATTTAAAGAGGAGGTGCTAGGGCCGGTGGGTCTAGAAGTGTCCCTTCTGGGAAGAAGATGCGCGTTTGGGCGAGAGGGCGCAGGAGTGAATCCAAAAGGCACGGGGAGGGAATTTGAACTGGTTAGAATCCAAACTGGGTTGAAGCCACCCTAGACTTTCTATGGAGTAGACTCCCATGTGAAGACTTCAATTTCCTGTTAATTAAGTGCACTCCGTTTGCACCAGTAACTTAAAGGCGTTTCTTTGAAGAAGGTAATCAGATCCAAATAAAAGACATCTGTTCCTCACAGAGATTTTTAATCTGAGAAAAGTTGGAAGCGGCTCCAATGGGAATGATTTAAGTATGGTACCCAAGGCGAAAGAACTTCCTGTAGCTTTCAAAAATATTTTTACGTGTAACGTAAGATTTAAAAGAAAGAAAGCAAGACTGCGAACAGCACATGCAGGGAGATCTCCAAATTTTCTATATATTTCCACATGTACTATATATTTTAAACTTGTCTGTGATTGTCTCAGAGTGGTAAGATTATGGTTGAAACCAGAAAAGCTGGTGTTGGTGCTGCCTGTCATCTACCGGACCCAATAGGCAGAGACAGGGATTGAATATTTTTTTAAATTTTACTGTTGTTGTATTACATCCATCCCCTTTTTCCAAAAATATGGAACGCTTCACGAATTTGCCTGTCATCCTTGCACAGGGGCCATGCTAATCTTCTCTGTACCGTTACAATTTTAGTATATGTGCTGCCCTAAGCTAGCACAGGGATTGAATCTTTATGGGCGCTTTATTCAGATGGTTGGCGATCTGAGAACGCCAGTGGGTTTGCATCCTAACAGACCGTCTTCAATCCCATTATAAAGGGGCTATTTTTTAAAGGAGAAAAGTGTAGGTAAGGGGTTTGGAATTCAGGAAAAAAATCAATGAGATGAAAGCTGCAGCCTTCTTCCATCTGTGCCCTGGGCAGAGGACTTTGTGTCCTGGGAGGTGGTCCTCTCACCCTGGGGTGTAAGGGCTCAGATACCATCTTGACGGTTTGCAGTCCCCCTGAGGCACAAAGGTGGAACTGCTCTTTGTTACCTGGAGTCAAGGTGGATCATTCCTTCAGTTCCTGAAACAATAGCTTTTTTTACACATTGATCACTAAACTTATTAGCTGTTACCCGAAACTAAAATTTCCCAATATTTGAGTCCCCCATCACTGTAATTTTTAATTGTTTTTCTTACTTTACACTGCCTAAAATGTCAGTTTTTTGCAACTCTCTATTAGGGGTCAGTGGGAAATCCTTACTGAATAAGAAGAGTCCTCAATTGTAGAAAAGACTGACCCTGGGAGGGGACAGCCCCTATTGGTCATAACAGCAGAGACCAATGTAAGCTCTCTTGCTAGGACTGGCCGCCTTTCTTTCCAATACTGAGAGTCTCTGAGCCAATGGCTTTAAGAAAGACCATCAAATCATGTGGTCTTTGTACGTTGTCCAAATCACACCTTCCTGCCTGGCTGGCCTACAGGGCTACCCAAGTGGGTGCTGTGTAAACTTTAAGAGTTTGCTTCATTTTCTAAACTGTGAGTTCTGAGAGGGCAAGAATGTGTTTTATCCATCTTTGTATCCTCACCGCCTAGCATAGCTGCAGTAAGTTATTTTTTTTTTTAATTGAATTGTCTTCCCAGAAGAACTTGGTGCAGGTACAGATAAATCACCACCAGAGGGCAGTAGCAGTCACCCTTCACTAAAGGGCTCTCAGGTGCCAACCTGTCCCGCTCCACAATGAAACCTTTCCCCAGAACTGTTTGTCCTTAGTTCCGTGGGTGAGAAAAGCAGACAGCTGGGAACTTATTACAATTGGGCCACCCGTGGAGAAACAAGTCCTTTGGGTGGCTGACAAGGCTGCACCTGGAGCGCTCGGGTCCCATTCTTTTGAGGAAAGATGCTTCCCCCTCGCCCCAACACAGCCAAGGGAAAATATTATTTCCAGCATGTAGTAGGACAGTCACGGTTTTGTGAAATCCTCACAGTAATTCTGCAAGGCAGGCATTATATCCTCCCTTTCACAGATGGGGAAACTGAGTCTCAGAGGGCCTCTCCCACCTAGTTCAAGGGAGCGCTAAGCTCTGCACTGCTTCTTTTAGATGCTGTGAGGACAGAAGCAGCCCCCTTCTCCATGACGGAGCAGACGGAAGGAACCTCCTGGGGCAACCGAAGGCCAACCCAGCAAGCCTCTGAGCCCCACGGATGGACCCGGCCTTCTCTGGTGTGCTACAGAACTGTAGCCATTACCTTACGTGTGCCATGAGATCGAAAAAAAAAAAAAGCTTATAAATTGTGGTATTAGAGCAATGAGAGAAATAATGAAATCATTACAACTCCCCTCCTGAGGCACTTACTTTATATTATACTCTGTCACTTTAAATATTTCCTTTAACCTTTTTGAGGTTTGTTTTTTTCTCCCTGTGTATTTTTATCTCTCCAAGGAGGAGGCTGGACTAGACCAGTAGTACTTGGCCCTGGTTACACATTAGAAGCACTTGGAGACTTGAAATAATACCCCAAACTGGCCCCACCCCCAATGGCTTTTAACTCAACTGGAGGTGGGGGCTCCCACCTGAGGATACTGATTTCTGTTTCAGGAGAATGGTGACAATGAAGATGTCCTTCCCCTTTGAAAAAGCAGCTGAGGTATCTGGACAACTCCAGTTCCAGCTGGAGGAGGAGGAGTCTTGAGGTCTCCCTGTCGGGAGATTTTTACTAGCACGAAGAATGTGTGCCCTTGGTGGCTCTGGGTAAGGGGTGGATCTTCTGGGGACATTGCCTTCCCCTCTACCACAACCATTTGCCCAAGATCCCGATGCTGCTTTGCGACATGGTGGTCCCCGGGGGAAGCTATCCGTCCGTGGCAGCATTTCTGGGCACAGAGAGATAGGAGTGGCTTCTCCACCCGCTGCCTGGGAACTGCCAGCTTGCCCAGCTTCCTGGATTCAGCCACAGCTATGTGCAGACAGCCGTTCCAGAGAAGAAAGCAGAAAGAAAATCAAGTTTACGACCCACTTCCTGAGTGTCCGGCCTTACACCAGGGCCACTCATATTTATTGAATCTTCCCAAAACCCTTCTGGGTATATTTTTGTCATCCTCTTGGTTCCAGCTCGGAGAGGCTGGACATCACACAGCTCACGGATCGGTCCCTCTGTTTACGGCAGGCACAGGGCTGTGATTCAGAGACGTGGACCGAAACGTAGGGGATCAGGCTGGGCGGTGTCTGCCTCATCCCTGCCCCCTCAGCCCTCTGACCCTGGCTAGCCTGGGACGAGGACCCTGTTCTCCTCTGCCAACCCCCCTTCACTCCCACCAGTCGCACTCCCTGGAACGGTGCCTGGGGGCCATGACAACCCCACAGCTGCTCCCTGGCCCTCCCTCTTCTGTCTGAGGGAGCCGAGCTAGGGCTGAAGCCAGTGAGGCATGGCCCAGGCCTGCCTTATCAGGGCTGCACAGAGCACAGAAACCTATCACCTCCGTCCCGTGGAAATGTCCTGGAACACCGGGTCCATGCACTGAGGTGGGAACCCAAGGACTAAAGGAAGGTCCCCGGGAGGCAGCCCAGGTTCCTTGAGGAAGCCCCGTGGGAGACAGAGCTAAGGCAGGGAGAGCTGAGCAGGGCTGAAACTCCCAACAAAATGGAACTCCTGCCCTGGCTGGCGGAGCTCAGTGGATTGGACACCAGCCTGTGAACCAAAAGGTCTCCAGTTCAATTTCCACTCAGGGCACATGCCTGGATGGATTGTGGGCCAGGTCCCCAGTGGTGGTGGTGGTGGGGGGTATGTGAGAGGCAACTGATCTATGTTTCTCTGAACATATTAATGTTTCTTTCCCTCTCTCCCTTCCCCTCTCTCTAAAAATAAATAAATAAATGAACTCTTAAAAAAAAGAAACTCTTTTTCTGAAGCCACTTATGCAGCAAAGAACCTGGTTCTGCTGTATGGATGGGGCAATGCCACCGAGGATCTGCCCAAGAGGAGGTAGCCTCACTTTGGAGGAGGGGGTTTAAATTCCCCTTCTTATGTTCCGAGAAGCCATGGGGTCCTGGGTGGGAAGTAAGGGCAACCCCAGGCAGTTTGGTAGGGACTGCAGCCTCTCTAATGGAGCTGTGGCCAGAGCAGAGGGGAGGTCTGGAGTGAATCTGGTGGCTCGGTCCCCCTTGGAATTCACCTACCCCCCCCCCCCCCATTTAGGACACTAACCCTGCAATTTCACAATCTCAAGCTGAGCTAAGCCAGAGAGGCCTGGACCAACTAACAGAAGCCACTGGGAAATATTTCTATCTCACCCGTGAATCTCAGGGCCGCCAAGTGGTTTGGAAGTGGAGCGCTAGGAAATTGCTTTTCATTTTTCCTTCAAAAGTGTAAAGTTAGGCCCTGGCCAGTTAGCTCAGGTGATTGGGAGTTGTCCCCATATACCAGAGTTGCAGGTTCGATCCCCACTCATGGCACATCCAAGAATCAACTGATGAAGGCATCAAGTGGAACAATAATCTCTCTCATCAATAAATACATTTTTGTTTTTTTTTAAATATTTTATTCATTATTTTTAGAGAGAAAGAAAGGGAGAGAAACATCAACGTATGGTTGCCTTCCACCTGCCTCCAGCTGGGGACCTGGCTGGAGACCTGGCTTGCAACCTGGTTATGTGCCCTGGCTGGGAATCGAGCCAGTGGCCCTTGGGTTCGCAGTCTGGTGCTCAATCCACTGAGCCACACCAACTAGGGCCAATAAATACACTTTTCAAACTTCCCAAACATTGCAACCATACATTGATGTCTCTCTCCCTCTCTGCCTCTCTCCCTTCCCCCTCTCTCTGGAAATAATAAATAAAATCTTTAAATAAATAAATAATTTTTAAAACGTTACCAAATATTTATAAAAATCTATTAAGACCAGATGAAAACTCTTTTGTAAGATGAAGCTGTGATAATGGATGCTAAAACAATTCTGGAGATGGATGACGGTGACAGTGGCAGAACAGTAGGAATGTACTTAATGCCACTGAAGTGTCCACTTTAAGACTATTGACATGGTTAATTTTATGTCACATATATTTTACTACAAAAAAAAAATGAAGAAGGAGGTGACACATGGTTAGTGTAGGAAGCATGTCAGGTCTGCAGGTGGAGTCAGCGTTGCCTACAATGTATTCCTGCCAAGTGTCAACCTGAATGTACTATTTTAAAGTTGTTATTTATTTACTTTGAGAGACAAGGTAACAGAGAAGGAAAAAAGAAGGAGAGAAACACTGATGTGTGAGAGAAACATGGGTCAGTTGCCTCTTGCATGCTTCCCACTGGGGACGTGGCCCACAACCCAGGCATGTGCCCTGACTGGGAGTTGAACTGGTGACCTTTTGGTTTGAAGGCTGACGCTCAATCTGCTGAGCCACACCAGCAGGTAATCAACTTATATTGAATCAAGCCTTTAGATTTGACTTTCAGTTTGCGAGAATGCCGGGGTTAAGAAATAAGTTCCATGACACTAGGAGGAAATGATCAGATGTATCTAGATGGGACAGCCAACAAGACACTCATCTGAATTCTTCAAATCAACATCAGTAAAAACACAAAAAATAGCCCTGGCTCAGTGGATTGAGTGCCGGACTGTGAACCAAAGAGTCGCCGGTTCAATTCCCAGTCAGGGCATGTGCCAGGTTACAGACCAGGACCCCAGTTGGGGGCACATAAGAAGCAACCACATATTGATGTTTCTCTCCCTCTCTTTCTCCCTCTCCACCCCCTCTCTAAAAACAGTAGATAAAATCTTATAAAAAACAAACAAAAAATACATATATATAACAAAACAGACCAGCAGGGATCTCTTCTAGGTTAAAGACACTTAACACATGACAGCCAAACCCAATTCTTGGTCTTCCATTGGGTATGGGTGTTTCTTATGCTATCACTCTGTTGTTCTGTATATTTGAAACTTTCCATTAAAAAAAAAAAAAAAATGTTATTGGTCAAGAATATTTGAGCAAACATTTTAACAGCTGGAGATTTCCTGTAAAGAAATCCAGATTTCAGACCCTGGCTGGTAGCACAGTGGGTAAGGTGCCAGCCTGCAAACCCAAAGGTTGCAGGTTCGATTCCCCAGCCAGGGCACATAACCAGGTTGCAAGCCAGGTCTCCAGTCAGGTCTGTGGCTGGAGGCAGGTGAAATGCAACCACACATGGATGTCTCTCTCCCTCTCTGCCTCTCTCCCTTCCCCTCTTTCTAAAAATAATGAAATAAAATCTTTAAAAAAAAAGAAAAGAAAAGAAATCCAGATTTCTGGCCTCTCCAGAATCTCCACAATGCCTGACCACGGGGTCTGTATTTCCAAATGGAAACAGCTGTCACCAAGTAGTGGCTGCTCCTTCTGTCCCTCTGCTTTCCCCGGTGTGCCCTTTCCTCTGCTCACTAATTTACCTTCCTGGCCCTTAGGTGCATTTGAGTTTGCCTAAAACTCATGGAAAGAGTTAATCGGGTTAATCAGATCAGACAAATGAGAGCTGAACATCTTCCAAGCCAGCTCAGCAGGTTTTCCCTGGGGCCTACTTGAATATTAAAATCTCTGATAATGAATCCTTCCTTCTAGATGCCCCCAGAGCTCAGCAGACAGGGCGGCCTTGGTCCCAGGACCCCATGATGTTTTGATCCTCAGGATCCCTCGAGACCGAGTGCAGTGGATATGGGGTGGAAAAAAAAAAAAAGAGAGAGGAAGAGGAAAAGGAAGAGAAAACCATAGCCCTAGACAGATTCAGAATATTGGGCAAGAGTACTGAGAGTTCTCCAAATCAATTAGGCAAGTGATATGTCGCAGCCTTGTCCAAACAATGTTCTCTGACTCACTTGATTGATGATATTGTGGGGATGAAACCCCAGTGCATCCTGGCCCCAGCCATCACCCTGGGGCCCGGGCAGCGCAGTGAGCCGGAGGGGGAGAGGACCATGCCTGGCACTCCACTGCCTCTCAGTTCACCAAGCCCCACTTCCTCCCTAACCCCCAGTCTGGCCCCATTCCTGCCTCCCTCCTAGACTTGAACCAGGCATATCTGGGGATGGGCCGGCAGCCAGCCACACCGAAGAAGAATGCTCAGGTGGAGTCACTGGGTAAGAGGCGCAGACAGTGGCTGTCAACATTTACCTTAAATGGTGATTAGCAGGAATCAAGCCTTGTGGGAAGCACCATGCACATATGAACATTTCTTTCCATAACTCCATGAGGTAAGTGCCACTCGTTGTAATCAGCATGTAAATGAGACATAGGCTAAGTGATGTGTCCAAAGCCTCGTCCATGCTCTCCCTCCTGCCTAGTTACCCCAAAGGGTGACGTGCGGTTAGCGTGTAAACTGTACCCCAATTCCTGGGTGGGCCAATTCTGAGACGGTCTGGAAAATGAGAATGTTTCTCAGGGCTTTCAACGAGCAAATGAGGGGGCTTTTCTCATGATCCTCAAAGGCTTTCAGGGGCTTCATGGGTGTCAGGTTCCCTGGAAGAGCCCCCAGAAGTGGCCAAGGAGCCTGCGCCTCAGGAAGACCTCTGGACTCTCCTCTGACCACGTGAGCAGACTCGATTGACCTAGGAGAGGAAAGAGCCCTTACCTGTGAATTAGGGGTAATGCCAGTTTGTGGAGTGAGATAAGTGCATATGAACGCTCACTGTAATTATTGCAAGTACCACGTCTCCCCCCTTGTCCACTGCCCACATACCAGGGTTATGATCACAGCATGATACAGGGTAGACGGGCAGCCCGCAAGCTGCCTAGGTCTTTCCTGATCCCACCCGGGGATGGAAATCTCTGAAGACCACGTTAAGGCGAGTGCACCAAGACAGCACAGACCTGGGACAAGCACTTGCAGGGTGTAAGCCAGCAGCCGGGCATTACAAAGGACAAGTAAACATGGGAGCGGAGGACAAAACAAAGCCTGGGGGTTCGAACCACCGATAAGGAACCACAGGGCCAGGGTGGAGAAGACTCGGTGCCCACCCGAGAAGAACCCAAGAGGGCAGGACAGCAGACCAGGCTGAGCTGAAACTGTCCTGCAACCGCAGACGTCAACGCTGAAGCTGGGCACCCAGCATGGCGCACCCTAAACCCTTGCACACCCTCATATTGTTAATCCTCCCCCAAGGACATTTTTCATTGTTTTTAGAGAGTGAGGAAGGGAAAGAAAGGCAGAGAGAGAGGAGGGGAGAGGAAGGGAAAGGAAACAAAACCTCAATTGGCTGCCTCCCGTCCCCACCCCAACAGGGGAATGAACCTGCAACCTTGGTATGTCTCCTGACTGGGAATTGAACCCACAACCTTTTGCTCCACAGGGCCATGCTCTAACCAGCTAAGCCACACCAGCCAGGTCATGCAGAACCCCATTTTTAAACCTTCTTTACAACTACCTGTTCCTACTTTTTAAAGAAGGTTATATTGTAAGATCACAGCTACAATTCTAACACATTTTACACATTCAAAACATATAAAACCAAATCACTTTTTTAAAACTTCATTTATTTGTTCTTAGAGAGAGGGAAAGGAAGGGGAAAAAGAGTGATAGAGAAACCAACCAGTTGTCTCCCACATGCCCACAAACTGGGGACCTGGCCCATAACCCAGGCATGTGTCCTGACCAGGAATGAAACCAGAGACCTTACGTTTCACAGGCTGATGCTCAATCCCCTGAGCCCCACCAGCCAGGGCTAAAGAAAAACGATAGAATGAATGCGTTATACTCGCCACCCGACTAAAAAATAACATACAACATATAAGCCTCTGTGTGTCCCTCCCTAGAATAGCTTCATTTTGGATTCATGAATAAAGTTCCAACATATGTCTTTATTTCACTTCAGCTTCCTCCTTAACATGAACAAAAGTGTCCACCAAACATTCACGTCACACAATGGTGAATGACAACCATGGGTTGTCTATGGATGCAAGAGTTTGGCAAAACTTACAAGTATTTTGTGAGACTCAATTGCCTATGTGGACTTTATAATAATAAAGAGTGTTTTCTAGTGTAGTGTTATTTGTAAGTTGTGTGCTATGTATCCTTTATATCAGTAAAATGTATGTGCATACATTTTTCTCCCACATGACTGGGTGGAACTTAAAATTTATCTTCTGACTTCTGACTTGGGGCTTCCATCAAAGGGCAAGTCCACCCTGGCTAGGTAGCTCCGTTGGTTAGAGTGTTGTCTCATAGAGCAAAAGGTTGTGGGTTCAACTCCCAGTCGGGACACACACCCTGATTGCTGGTTTGATCCCCAGTCAGAGTGCCTATGGGAAGGCAACTGAGTCATAGTTTCTCTCTCACATCTCTCTCGCTCTCTCAAAGTAATAAAAGAAATGCCCTCGGGTGAGGATTAACAAACTTTTTTTTTTAAGATTTTATTTCATTATTTTCAGGAAGAGGGGAAGGGAGAGAGGCAGAGAGGGGAAGAGACATCCATGTATGGTTGCTTTTCACCTGCCTCCAGCCACAGACCTGATTGGAGACCTGGTTTGCAACCTGGTTATGTGCCCTGGCTGGGGAATCGAACCTGCGACCTTCGGGTTCGCAGGCCGGCGCCTTATCCACTATGCCACCAGCAAGGGCTTTAAAAACATTTTTAATGCAAGTTCAAGACACAGAGCAGCAGGGTAAGGGGGTCCGTGAAATAGGTGAAGGGGGGTAAGAGGTACAAACTCCAGTTTATAAACTAATTTGTAGGGATATAATGTACAACATAGAAAACAGGGTCAATATTATCGTGATAGCTGTGTATGGTGAATGCTAATCAGCAGACTTACCATAAGGATCATTTTGCAAGAAATAGAATTGCCGCATTACTACGTCGCACACCTGAAACTAATATAATATTGTATATTAATACAATTTCAATAAAGTTTTTTTTTTTTTTTTTTTTTTAAGTGCAAGCTCAAGATCTTCAGCATCCTGGAAAACCCACAAAGGACCAGCCAGCTGTGGGGCTGCTGTCCCCCAATTTGGGGGGGCCTATGGATTACTCAGGTTTGTGTTAGTTCAGTGGTAAAAGATACTGTCCGGAAAGACAGAAAATTGATTTGTTCTTCCACTTACTTGGTTGATTCTTTTTTTTTTTTTTTTTAAGATTTTATTTCATTATTTTTTAGAAAGAGGGGAAGGGAGAAAGACAGAGAGGGAGAGAGACATCAATGTATGGCTGCGTTTCACCTGTCTCCAGCCACAGACCTGACTGGAGACCTGGCTTGCAACCTGGTTATGTGCCCTGGCTGGGACTCGAACCAGTGACCTTTGGGTTCGCAGGCCAGCGCCTTATCCACTGTGCTACCAGCCAGGGCGACTTGGTTGATTCTTGTATGTGGCCCTGACCAGGGATCAAATCTGCAACCTTGGTGTATCAGGACAATGCTCCAATTAACTGAGCTAGCTACTCAGCCAGGGCTTGTTTTAACATTTTATTCAGTGTTTCGTGTTTTCATTCTTCGCTAGGAGAATCATTCCGGTCCTACCACATTCATGCTTCACTACTGACTTGTAGGCACGGGAGCCTGGCTACTCTGTAGGGACCATGGCTTTGTTCATTCGTTTTACCTCCCCGCTCCAAGGCCTGAAGACTCAGCCCCTTCAGTACATGCAGCAAACAAGTGAGTGCGACCTGGCTGCCGTGCCTCTTCTCATGACACATGTTTGCATTTGGGTGTGAGGGTTTGCATGGCTCTATTGTTCAGAGCTTGTCCTGTGATGTTTTCACTTTGTGAATAGTAGAGGCAACTCTGGCTTGCGTGTGAATTGTTATCATTATTGCTCTTCGTACCATTGTCATTTGTATAATCATTACTTTGGCTCTCCCCAAGTCCTGCGCTTTGGGCAAAGCAACATTCCACAGAGGGTGTGCATCCTCTTAGCTTGCTTGGGCTGCCATTGCAAAATACCAGAGATTGAGGACTTCACAAGGGAAATTTCTTGCTCACAGCTCGGAAGTCAGGGGAGTTCAAGATCAAGGTGGTTGCTGGCCAATTTGGTACTCAGCTTACAGTTGGCCACCTTCTCACTGTGTCCCCACATAGCACAGAGTGGGTGGGACAGAGAGGGACAGCGACAGGGAGAAGAAGAGAGATAGATCTCTGAGGTCTCCTATAAGGACACTAATCTTATTGGACCAGGGTGCCACCCTTATAACCTCCCTCAACCTTAATTACTTCCTCACTCCAAATGTGAGAATTAGGGCTCCAACGTACGAATTTTGGTGGCAGTGAGGACAGAATCCAGTCTATAGCAGTCCCTCTGGCCAGAAGGCCCACCCAGTATGAGCCGTAGAATCAGACAGACTCAGTTCAACGTTCAAAGACCAGCTCTGCTACTTACCAACTTCGTAGGCAATTTCAACTTTCTGACCCCCAGCTCCCTGTCCTGAAAAGTAAAAACTACGTTCCATTTCAGCGGGGGGGTGATGTAATAACTGCATTAGGAAACACACAGGAAGTAGCTCGCACAGAACCTGGCGCACCGCAGGGCCTCAGGACATGGTTTCCCAGGTGATGCCGCCTAAATTGTGACCCTGGGACCAGCAGCTCCAGCCTCCCCTGAAATCATCGCAAACACAGAATGTCAGGCCCTATCCCAGACCTGTCCGTTTGGAATCTGTTTCTGACACCGAAGTGGGCGAAGCCCTGAAGGAAAGGGCATGACTTGGCCTAGCTTGGCCACCAGGCATCTTGGGAAGCAGGGGTGTGACTCAGGGGACACGGGCAGAGAGCCAGGGCCAGAGAGCACAGTGGTTTTACTCTGCTCCACTCAGCCCTGCAGAATGCCGGAATGGAGGAAGGCAAGGGAGCAAAACCCACGGAACGGAACCGGCTGAGAGCCAACGCAGACAAATCTCCCGCCTCCCTGTCCACCGTCCACATGGGCCTCCTGCGGATGGGACAAGGTCCCCCACCACGCTCTCTAAGACACATCCTTGGCCGGTCCCGCTCCAGCCTTGTCTGGATCTGCCCTCCTGCTCTCACCCTGCATCCCTGCATCGGCTGCTTTATTCCCTGCCCATTTCTCCTAGCTTGTCCCTGTGCCCCTGCTCCTCCCTGCTCCTCCTGGACGCTCAGCGTGAAGGCCACCCTGTCCTTGCGGCTCCCCTCCCAGCCCCTGGGCCCCGAGCTCACACTCACTCACCACACTGCTCTAGGGGGCACGCACCTGCCCCCTCCCTAGTTCCAGAAGCTGCTAGGGCCAGTTGAGCTCTGAATGCTGCCTTTGCCGGTCCCCTGCTCGGAGAGACAGCACCACGCTCTGAACTTGTAGGAGCTTCCCTTTTCTAGGACGGATCTTTGGAGAATTAAGTAAATTAAGGACGTGGGGCACGCGGAAGGCTTTGAAGTTCACACCCCAGGTGTGCAACAAACATCACAGCTCCTGTTAGTTCCCTTTGTTTGTTTGTTTTTCAACAGCTTCGGTCTGACACTGCCAGGCTGGAGGGGAAATTCAATGTCGGTCCTTACTGAGGCTCCCCTCTCTGTCCCCGCACAGTCCTCTCGGAACCGTCAGGAGGTGCAGGGACCGAGGGAACGGAACGGCCTGAGACGCTGAGCCGCGTCCTACGCAGCAGAGATGTGAGCTGCGCACGTGTCGGCCGTGCAGTGGTGCAGAGGGTTGTTCCCGGGGCGGCCCCACCTTCCCCACGCACCCGAGGTGTGGCTGTGGAGAGCTCACCTGACCTCCCTGATCCTCCGTTTTCTCATTTTAACATGAGGACAATGACGGCACCTACCCTACAGGTTGTCCTTAAGACTCGGCTAATCCACCGAAAGCACTTACTTAGCACAGGCTGGGTGAAAGCACGCAGCTTGGTTGAGCAGTTTAGCAGAGGACCTGGCGTGAGCTTCCGCTGACTCAGCCCAGTCTGGCTGCTGACAAGAGCTTCGTGGGAAACCTCTGGAGGGGAAACCTCAGTCCACCCCCTGTGTCTCTTCCAGCCCCCCACCACTGCACACTCCCAGCCCCCCTGACACCTCGCGCTGCTCCGTGACACCAGTGGGGTGCCCCATAGCTGAAGGCGACTCTGACACCCGTCTACCTGGGGACAGCGTCAGATCCCACAGGGACGGCCCCCCCACTTCAGAGGCCAATTGCAAATCGATTCCAGGTCACCCACAGCAGACTTGGCTACAAATCCCGGAGCCCAGGACCTCCTCCCCTTTGGATTTGATTATTTGCTACAACAGCTCACAGAACGTAGAGAAATACAGTTACCAGGTTCTGAAAGGATGTGCTAAAGGGACACAGGTGAACAGCCAGGTAAAGAGGTGACAGGGTCCCGAGCACAGCAGCTTCCGTGCCTGTGGAGCTGGGGGACGTCCCCTTCCTGGTGTGGACACATTTGTCAGCTGTAAACTTGGAGCCCCATACTTTCGGGATTTTATGGAGACTTCCTCTCTTAGGCACGATCAGTTATTAGCTCCACTTCTAGCCCCTCTCCCTGTCGGAGGATGGGGCTGGGGTTGAGGATTCCTGGCTTCTAACCACGGCCCCGTCTTTCTGGTGACCAGCCCCATGCAGGAGCCACTAGTCACCTCAGCAGTCAGACACCCCGGTGCTCTTAGCTCTTAGAGAATTGCAAGGGCTCCAGGAGCTCAGTGCCAAGAACTGGGCAGAGACCCGCAAACGTATTTTCCATCACTTCCCACCTTTTCCTCCTGGTCACACCAGCAGTAGGTGACCAAATGGATCACCGTGCAAACCGGGGATTCCCTGAGCCCCAGGTGCACACACGTGCATGTATGTTTCCTGATGAGACCCAGGGCTTATTATCTGGTCTCCAGGCTTAGCAGCCACCTCCCCAGGGATAGAAAGTCGGACTTGAACCTGCATCTGCAGGACTGCAAACTGCCTGTGTTTTTGTTTTTTGGGGTTTTGCTTTTCATTTGTTTTTGCTTTTAAGAGTTCGTTTATTATTTTTCAGAGAAAGGGGAAAGGAGAGAGCCAGGGAGGGAGAGAAACATCCATGTGTGGTTGCCTTTCACCTGCCTCCAGCTACAGAGCTGGCTGGAGACCTGGCTTGCAACCTGGTTATGTGCCCCGGCTGGGAATCGAACCAGCAACCTTTGGGTTCCCAGGCTGGCGCCTTATCCACTGTGCTACCAACTAGGGCTTCCAACTGCCTCTGTTTTGAAGGAGGCCGCAGCTGCTCCTGGTGGGAGAGGGTCCTGCAGGTGTTGGGGAGAAGTGGGGGCATTGGAGCCCCAATGAACCGACAAGGTCACCCTCACTATCCCTGCCTGTCTGCCTGTCTCCCTGCGATGGGGAGGGGTCTCTTTATCTGCTGGTCCTTGCGCCATGCCTCACCCTCCCCTCCTCACCCCACTCTCCTCCCTCCACCCCCCTCAGGTGGGTGGCTGGCTAGGAACAGGATTAGTTGAGCTCTTGTTTCCCCAGCGATAGTCTCAGCTGGCTGCCTCCCCTCCCCCGCAGACGTCCCTTATCTTGGGCCATCAAATCTCTGCTGCCATGCTCCTCCCTGCCCAAGGTCACCTCCGAAGGGTTCCAGTGCCTGCTCATTGTACTGCACGTGCCCCTTCTGCCCCGCCTGGAAATGGGGGAGGGTGTTCAAGAGCCAGGTCCTGGTGGGGGGGTCCTCTGCTCTCACCCCAGCCAACCGAGGCAGGGTGCAATGGGGAGGGAAAGGACCATGGCTCCGAAGCGGAACACCGGGGTTCTGTTCCAGGCTCTGCACCTCACTCAGTGGAGAACCTTGGACTGGCCATGTTCTCTTTCCCGGCCTCAGTTTCCTCAACTGGGGAAAGATGGTGCCTAGACTGGTGTGGCCCAGTGAGTGGGGTGTCCTCTGACAACCCAACGGTCGCCCGTTGGATTCCCACCCAGGGCCACATCCCCGGTAAGGGACGTGCAAGAGGAAACCCGTGGATGTTACCCTTCCTCTCTTTATCCCTCCCTTTCCCTCTCTCTAAAAGACAAAAAATAAAATCTGGACCCCAAAAATGTGGCTGGACCAGAGGCTCTGCCAGATCTTCCGCTCTGAAGAGTGCGGGACAAGATGCACACCCCGCACGGCAGGGCAGGGATTGCGACTGGTATACAGATGACACTTTCCCCTTTAATTAGAAAGACTGGGAACCCTGCCTCCCAGGAGGCGTTGAGCCCAGATGAAACCAATCCCGAGTGCCCGGACTTGCAGAGATGGCGGCAGGAGGGGAAGGAATCCCCGGGTTGGATCTTGACTGGGCATGGAATCCTGGAGCTTTTGAAAATGGGGTGCCTGAGCCCGACTCCTGACTGATTAAATCAGAGCTTCTGGGGGTGTTATCTTCCAGAAAGGCCCCTGAGTCTGGCGCACAAGGAAGGTGGAGAACCAGGGGTGGGTGGAGGGCAGCAAATCTCCCATCCCAGCACCGCTGTGTCCCCTGGAGAACTTGTCTATACAGGCTGCCACACACCCCCACCCCCAACACTCACACACACACACACAGACACACACACACAGAGCTTTGCTTTGCACATGCGGGTCTGGGGTAGGGCCTCTGTTCGTTTTCTATGTCTGCCTGAACGCCTCACCACACACATACTGGTTTAAGCCACACAAATCTACCATCTCACAGTTCCGGAGGTCAGAGTCGCAGGGTGCCACGGACCCAAGCAAATGACAGGACCAGGACCCGGCTTCACGAGTAGCTGGGCAGAGAAGACACGATCAGCCAGTCGGGGTCAGAGTGAAACAATCTCCTGCCATCAGTGATAAGCACAGAAGCCTACGCTGAGTGAGGATGGCATGGTGGCTCTGAAGGGCGAGGGCAGAGTGCCGTGAGAGAGGTGGCAGACAGGGAGGGCCTCTCTGAGGACGGCCATTGGCACGGGTATCAGTGGTCCCTGGACCGGCAGCACTGGCATCCCCTGGGACTTGTCACAAATACCGCAACTTGGGCTGTTCTCCAGGCCTGTGGAGTCCGAACCCGCCATTTAACAAGGTGAAGTCAGGGAAGCTGTGACTTTCGGGGGGAGGGCAGAGGTGTGAGGAAGGGGGAGCAAACAGCACGCTAGCCCTGGCCCCCAGGGGTGCTCCTGACACCCTAGAATCTCCTGCTGTGACCCAGCTACCAGGCAGGAGAGACCCACTGCCCTGTGGCCTACAGCAGGCACAGGGCCACAGCCCTGTGGTCAGACAGCTCCAGTTCAGTGGCTGCCACCCAGAGGGAAGCACCCGAAACCGGAGCTCTGCTGGGCTAGGCAGGACACTTGTCCTCTAATAGGTAGGGACACTACATACAGGGTCCCTGTTTATGCGTACACAGCTCCAGCTAGGGAAGGGGGCCCATTATGGAGCAGCCGGTTCTGGGCACCCTGAGAACCCCTAGGAAGGTCCTCCGGCCCCTCACTAGCTATGGAGGGTGACAGCGAGTTCTCTGGTCTCTTCAGCTGCAAAGAAGCTTTCCCTAGTGGGCAGGTGGGTGGCATTCAGCTGTCACGCTAGGGTGACCCTATGTCCCATTAGCCCAGGGCAGTCCTGTTTACACCTGCTGTCCTGGTGTAATTATTAATAATGCCCCCTCTCACTCTGGTTTGGATAATAAATTAAAGGGTCACCCTGCTTATAGCTCAAGTCTGATCCCCGGAATCAAAGGAAGGTGACTCTGAGAGAGAACTGGTTCGGGAGGCAGGGACATTGAACTCCTGTCGTGCCTGCTGCTGTCCCCTGGGGGATTGTAGGCTAGACCTCTAGCTGCCGCTGCCTCATCTCAACTGAAGGGGTTGGACCAGACAGGTCCCTTCTAGCTGGGGACTCAATGAACTGTGGGTCCCTGGGGTCTCCTGGGGATATTGCTCGTTCCCTAGCCACTTTAACTCTCTGGCCGCTGGGGACCCCACATTCTGCTAGTTCTTCCTCCAAACCCAGCTCTCTGTGTAGCTCACAGCCCTTGGCTGGTGTCACTGCCTGGCAACCTGCCCTGTCCACCCCAATGGGACCCGTCTTTAACCTGCACATCCTCGTTGCGTGATGTTTAAGGCAAACAACTTAATAACCTGCAGGTGTATCTCCACATGTCAGGATGGGATAACCAGGTCAGTCTCAAAGGATTAGGGAAAATGTTCACATGGTGCTCAGCTCATCACAGGGACTCATCAAGGTGTGACCACTAAGCCCCGCAGTTGCCACCTTCCTGGGATGCACGCTCCGTCTCCAAGTCAAAAGCCAACAACCTGCTGGAGGGCTCCGTCTAGGTCTTAAAAAGGATTGTCTGAGAATGAAAGGAGGTGATTGACAAGTACCAGAACGACACGCTGGGCAAGATTGTGTCACGGGCAAGGTCTCGGAAAGCTCTCACTCCTGAGCCCCACCTCAAAGTCTACTGTTCCACCTGTCACTTGGCTAATGTGTGGAATAAAGCAATTCGGCCCCTTCGATCCCTTTAAAAGGATTGCAAAGCTTCAGTTCACTTGGTTCTCACAACATTCCATGTTCAACTTTCTTCCCTGCCCTGACTGGTGGAGCTCAGGGGGTTGGGCGTCATCCTGCGAACTGAAAGGTCGACAGTTCAATTCCCGGTCAGGGCGCATGCCTGGGCTGCGGGCCAGGTCCCTGGTTAGCAACATGCAAGTGGCAACTGAGGGACGTTACTCTTGCACAGCGATGTTTCTCTCCCGCTCCTTCTCCCTCCCTTCCCCTTTCTCTAGAAATAGATAAATGAAATCTTTTTTAAAAAGAAAACAAAAACCATACCCTGGCTGATGGCTCAGTGGATAAGGCGCGGGCCTACGAACCCAAAGGTCGCTGGTTCGATTCCCAGCCAGGGCACATGACCAGGTTGCAAGCCAGGTCTCCAGCCAGGTCCCCAGCTGGAGGCAGGTGAAAGGCAACCATACACGATGTCTCTCTCCCTCTCTGCCTCTCTCCCTTCCCCTCTCTCTGGAAATAATAATAAAAAATAAAATCTTAAAAAAAAAAAAAAAAGAAAACAAAAACCACACTTTTCCCCCTCACTTGCTCCTCTAGTCTTGCATTTGGGGGCTTTGCTCCGGCAGGAAAAGGACCAGCTCTGCAGACACTTATCCAGCTGCCTCTCCCCTCTGAGCCTCATCTCCCCTTTTCAACCAGAGAGTAGTTGTGACCAACGCACAGGCACCGGAGGGCTTTGTATGAGGTGGTATACAGAAAGGATTTGGGGTGATCAAGCAGGCAAAAGCTTCTAGATTCTATTGCTGCATAACAGAGAACCCCCAAATTCAGCATCTTGAAACAATCAGGTTTTTTTGCCCTGGCCAGGTAACTCCATCACTGTCCCATACGTCAAAGGCTGCAGGTTCGATTCCCGGTCAGGATGGCAGAGGAGGCAACCAACTGATATTTCTCCCTCCCATGTTGAGTTTTCTTTCCCTCCCTTCCTATCCCTCTAAAATCGATCAACTATTTTTAACAATTAAAGGGAAAAAACCATCGATTTTTTTCGCTCATGGTTTTGTGGGTGGGAAATTTGGGGAGGCTTACCTGAGCCGTTCTCACTGGGGGTGCCCAGGTGGTTGTGGGACAGGACTGCCATCACGTGAAGGCTGGACAGAGTTGGGAGTCCACGGTGACACACTCACTCAGCAGGCAGCCCATACCGGCTGTTGACTGGGAGCTGTGTCGGGGACAGTCCACCAGACCATCTGCAGGCACCCGTGCAACATCGGGGTGTTGAATTTCTTACACGGGAACCGACTTCCCCATCAGAGCATCTCCAGGGACCGAGCCAAAACAGCACAGCTTCTTCTGACCTAGTTTTAGACAGACGAGATCAGGCGCGTTCAGGGTGGTATAGCTGTAGACATGACCTAGTTTTGGGGGTTTTTTTGTTTGTTTTTTAAAAGATTTTATTTATTACTGTTAGAGAGAAGGGCAAAGAGGGAGAAAGAAAGGGAGAGAAACATTATAAGGTTGCCTTTCATTTGTCCCAACTACAGAGCTGGCTGGAGACCTAGCTTGTAACCTGGTTATGTGCCGTGGCTGGGAATCGAACCAGCGACATTTGGGTTTGCAGACCAGCGCCTTATCCACTGTGCCATCAGCCAGGGTCAGACATGACCTAGTTTTAAAAGTCATGTAAAACCCTGGCTGGTGGCTCAATGGCTAGGTGCCGGCCTGCAAACCCAAAACTAGGGAATTGCTGGTTCGATTCCCAGCCAGGGCACATACCAGGTTGCAAGCCAGGTCTCCAGCCAGTTTCGTAGCTAGAGGCAGTTGGAAGGCAACCATACACTGATGTTTCTCTCCCTCTATGCCTCTCTCCCCTCCCCTCTCTCTGGCAATAATAAATTAAAGACATTTTTTAAAAAGAAAAAGAAAAAAATGTCACATAACATCACCTCTGCCATATTCTATTTGTTGGAGCCTGCCCAGATGCAAGAGAAGACACAGACCCATGTCTCCATGGAAGGAGGCACCAGCATGTAGACTAGCACGTCGGATGGAAGATACTGAGGCCATCTTGAGGAAAGAGAATGTCACCCCACCCCAAACATGTGTACATTGGGGCTTTTATCACTTAGGGTTTGTGCTCATGAACTACAGAGGCTGGGCAGAGTGAATTTAAGCAAAGATTTTTGGAAGACCTCATCATAAGAGGTCATTGCCACCAAACCAACAGGAGTCCCCAATCTGGATGCAGGAAAAGGAGAGACTTATTCATGTGAATGGAATGCAAATCAAGGGAACGAAGCCTTAGAGGAAACTGAAAGTGTGTGTCCCAAAGGGGAGGCCCACTTATACAGAGCCACTATGTGCCCTGGTTCCTGATTGGTCCATTTTTATGCAAATGAAGGATTCAATTTCTCACAGTTTGGTCCAAATAGTACTATCCTGATGGTCAGAATCTCCACCCCTGATCGGTCATTATGGAGCCACTCTGATTGGTCAGTAAAGATGCGAACGAGCCCTGGCTGGTAGCACAGTGGATAAGGCGCCGGCCTGCGAACCCAAAGGTCACTGGTTCGATTCCCCAGCCAGGGCACATAACCAGGTTGCAAGCCAGGTCTCCAGCCAGGTCCGTGGCTGGAGGCAGGTGAAAGGCAACCATACATTGATGTTTCTCTCCCTCTCTGCCTGCCTCTCTCCCTTCCTCTCTCTCTGGAAATAATAAATGAAATCTTATTAAAAAAAAAAAAAATGCAAACGAGGGTACAGCTGCACAGCTCCAATCGGACGAGGCAGGTTTCAATCTATTGGTCAAAACACAATTCCAAACCCTGGCTGGTAGCACAGTGGATAAGGCACCGGCCTGCGAACCCAAAGGTTGTAGGTTCGATTCCCCAGCCAAGGCACATAACCAGGTTGCAAACCAGGTCTCCAGTCAGGTCTGTGGCTGGAGGCAGGTGAAAGGCAACCATACATGGATGTCTCTCTCCCTCTCTGCCTCTCTCTCTTCCCCTCTTTCTAAA
>PVIW01000343.1:506007-525880 GCA_004026585.1 Noctilio leporinus | reverse complement strand
TTAAATAAAATATTAAAAAAAAAAACACAATTCCAGGAGCCCCTTTGTAAAGGTCAGGTCACAGCAGGAGCCCAGTGCAGAAGGCTTGGCATCCGGGTGTGTGGTTTCTTCCATGACGCAGCATGCAGGACAGCCTTCCTGTAAACAACAGCAGTTAGACTGTGATTATGAATTTAGGCCCAGTTACCCACAAGGAGTCCTTTCTAACGGGTATATTCCTTCTGTGGTCGACAGCCTTTAGGGTTCACAGAACGGAGGGAGGCCGGAAGGCCAGGACTGGAGAGTGGGCCAAACCAAGTAGCTCTGGAGGCCTGGGCAGCAGGTACCCCCGCAAAGGAGGAAACCTAAGAGCAGAGCAGCAGAGCCCAGGACAAGTAAGTAGACGGGTTGAGTCACGCGTTTGTCTCTTGATGGGGCCATGGGTACCTTTTGCTTTTATAGCAGGAAGTTGGGACCTTCTCTAACAAAGACTAAACGCAGTGGGGCACTCTCCAAAGGAGAGGCAGTGTGCTTTGGGGTAGCGGGAAGTGGATGCTGACATCCCCAAACCGCAAATGCCCAGACTGAGTGAGACAGCCTTCCGCAGTGATCGGTACCCCGGGTCCCGAGCAGGGGGAACAGAGAACCGATGCTCAGAGCACGCAGAACACTGTCTTAGGACTCAGAGGGTCATCACTTAGAGAAGGAATTTGACCTATGCAACCTGGTCAAAGGACAGGGTTTAGTTCAATCCCAGAAAGAACTTTCTTTTTCTGGAAAAAAAAAAAAAGAGGAATGATGGGCTTCATGTTTTGAATAGGCAATAGATTCACTAAAAAAGTATTCACAGGTACGGGATATGGGAACATCTCCCGCCCACCGCTGTTCCCAGTCCGCCTTCGGCTCTGTCTATTCCTGCCTCCACTCCAGACACCCATCCCGACAGCGCTTGCGTTGGGCTCCCATAGGTTTGTTTTCCTTTTGAGCTTTTTTAAAATTTATTTTTAAATTGTGGTAGAATATACATAACATAAAATAGACATTGAGGTGCACAACTCACTGGCATGAAGTACATTTCCACTGTCATACAACCACCACCAACCACCATTGAACACTAACTCGGCGTTCCTGCGTCACCCAGGCCCTAGCAGCCACTATTTTACTTCCTGTCTATGTAAATCTGCTGGTTCTAAGCACCTCACCCAAGTGGAATCATACAGGACTTGTCCTTTTGAGAGGAAACCTCTGCCTTTCCAAGCCTCACTATCAGTCATTTGAGCCACAGGTGTTACCTACTTCGCTGTTTCTCCTACAAGAACTTGACTCAGTAAGGGACACTGCTGCTAACCTACACGGAAGCTATTTCTAAAACTTTTCAGTACTTAAATATTAATGGACAAGTATGTAAATACATGTAAATTCTAGAATGATATGCATTTTTGTATTCTTTCCTTCATTTACACTGGTCATCATAAGCTTCCTTGCCTCTATGTTCAGGAATGACAACAATGCTATCATGTGGTGCAAAACATTAAACGGAAGCACATTTCGCTCTAGGAGCTCCAAGAACACAGCTCGGAGATTATGTGGATCAAACTGAAATGAACAAGAATTAGATGGAGCCCTGGCTGGTAGCACAGTGGATAAGGCACCAGCCTGCGAACCCAAAAGTCGCAGGTTCGATTCCCAGCCAGGGCACATAACCAGGTTGCAAACCAGGTCTCCAGTCAGGTCTGTGGCTGGAGGCAGGTGAAAAGCAACCATACATGGATGTCTCTCTCCCTCTCTGCCTCTCTCCCTTCCCCTCTTTCTAAAAATAATGAAATAAAATCTTTAAAAAAAGAAAGATACCTTAAAAAAAAAAAAAAGAATTAGATGGAGTAGGAATTTGCACGTTCCTGTCCATGGCTGGGTTCCACCCTGGCCCCGAGGGTTGCCCACCCTCACTAGCCAACCTGTGCTCATTGCAACCCCCACAATCCCAAGCTCAAGACCCTTCAGCCTGGGCTGACCCCTCTCCCTGGCCTGAGTCTGCACGGGGCAGAGAATGAGTCCCTGATGCAAGTGCTGCTGTTGGCTAAACCGCCATCCATCTAGCAGGGGTGAGCCTGGGGCATCTGTGTGCGGCACAAGTACCCCTCCCTCCCTTCCTCCACTCATTTCCTCCCCATCTTCCAAGCACCCACCAAGCCTGAGGGACACAACCGTGAATCACCCACGGGCCCCCTGCAAGGGACCTGCAGTCTGCAGACAGAAGCAGCTCCATCCTAGAGTTCGCAGCTGTGTGCTCAGAGCCCTGAGGGAGGGCTTCCTGGAGGAAGTGATACCTACCATGAACCCCGACAGATGCGAAGGAGTTGCTGGGCAAGTCTGCCATGAATACAGGTTCCTGACTGGTCGCTCCTGCTCCACAGAACCAGCCCTGCCCAGAAGCCTTCCGTGGCTGGGGCAGTACCCAGACCATCTTGCGCTACTGCCTTCCTGACAACCCAGCCTCCCTGTTGCCAGAGTCCAGGGCTGGGCCCGGCCCACCCCACAAACACCGCTGAATCAGAGTCTGCCTTTGTGCGCAGGGCTTTCCGTAGAGGCTGGCTCCACTGTTCCTGCCAGGTCATGCCCAGGTTCTGTGGTTGTTACCACTGGCTTGACAATTCTCCCTCACTTTGAGCCCAGATCTGTTAATCCAGTGTTCTTTGGTCTCTTCCCAAAGATTTTAAAATGAGGAAAAACCGGTTTCCTCGCTCCATAGGAAACCAGTTCCAGAAAACAGTGGTTAGGTTCATCTCTGCCATTATTAAGCTCTTGGAGCCCCTTTGAGCACAGATGTGAGGGGCAGGAATGTATCTGGGGGTCCTTCTCACTCTCTTACCTCTGCCAAGGACCCCTCCTGGGTGCCCTGGTGCCTTGGCCATGTTCGGGCCATAACTTGATAAAAGACCCGTTGGGGGGATTATGAGCCCAGACGGAATATTGGTTGTGTCTGTGGATAGAGCCACTGCCGTCTCCAAGTTTCTCCCAGTTTTAAAAGGTGTTTCACGTGAACATAGCCCTTGGAGAGGTCGGTTTCAGGATGACCCCACCTTGGAGGCCAGGCATGAGAGCTGGGGACCAGGGTGAGAGGTTGGGGCCAAGAAGAGGCACCCCTGAACCTGTTTCAAGGAAGGAGAACAAGTGCACACGTGTCGCTGTGTGATACAAATTTAAAAATTAAAGTTACACTCACGAAAGGAGTGAGAGAGGTGGGGCGGAGGGGAGGCTGGCTAGGTGCCACCAGGAGGCCGTCTCCGCCATAGGTTGACTTAGAAAAGCTGGAATGAGGTGGGAAGGGGGGTTTCCATCAGAGACCCGGGAGCGTACAGCCAGCTGGCATCTGGGCTGACCTCACACCCGAGCCAGAAGGGACAGGCGGACCCTGAGCTGAGGGTGCAGGGCCTGCAGAGTGTGGTCTAACACTGGGGCCGGTGTGGTTCCAGAGTTCCCTTCCTTCCTTTCTTACCACTGATGGTCTCTCCCCAAGTCCTGGGAGGGGAGTGCGTCTGGCATGCTCTCCAGTTCCAGGGCCCAACCCACCTCCAGTTCCTACAAAGGGAGTTCAGTGGATACAGGCCCTAGATCCTCAAACTGCTGCAAAGCCAGGCCCGGGCCAGCCTCGGTCACTGCACCTCCACCTGGGCCCTGGCGCTCAAGGGGGGAAGAGATAAGTAGCTACAACCTTGAGGGACTTCTACAAGGCCGTGCTAAGTGCAATCTCAAGTTCGTTAAAAAAATAGTAATAGCCCTGGCTGGTGTGGCTCAGTGGATAAGGTGCCAGCCTGCGAACCCAAGAGTCGCTGGTTTGATTCCCACTCAGGGCACATAACTAGGTTGCAAGCCAGGTCCGTAGCTGGAGGCAGGTGGAAGGCAACCATACACTAATGTCTCGCTCCCTCTCTGATTCTCTCCCTTCCCCCTCTCTGAAAATAATAAATAAAATCATTAAAATAATAATAATGATAATAGAATCCAGACCTTTTGTTCCGTAGAATGTCCCTCAATTTGGGTTAAATTTAGGGTACAAGTTTCTGCCAGAAAAGGCACAGATGAGATGCTATGTCCTTCTCAGATCCACCCACCGGGGAACACAGGGTGTCCTGTACCCCACAATCGATGACCTTAGTTTTGTTCCCACGGGTTGTCACAGAGGGGGTGGTTTTGTGTGTCCCCTCCTGGGCCAGCCACACTGGTCCTTATGAGTCTTCCTGGGCCATGTTCACAGGGCCCCAGAGAAGAGTTCCATTGAGGCCTTGGTCATCTCACGGCACACATGACTCATTACTAAAATGCTGCAGCACACCAAAAAATACATTTTTTGCCAATTTGAGGGAAGAAAATAGGAGTGACTTAGATTCATTCACACTGGATGGCTATTGTTGTGTTAGCTGTTCTCATTTTTAATTTGACACGTTAAGGGATAAGAGGGTAATGACCCTGACTAAATAGTCAGGTGTTGCACATTTTATTTTATTTTTTATTTTTAAAACATTTTTTGTTATTTTTAGAAGGAGGGGAAGGGAGAAAGGCAGAGAGGGAGAGAATCAAGGTATGGTTTCCTTTCACCTGCCTCCAGCCACAGACCTGGCTGGAGCCCTGGCTTTCAACCTTGTTATGTGCCCTGGCTAGGGAATCGACCCAGCTACCTTTGAGGTTTTGCATATTTTAAAAAGTCCTGCCCTGCCCTGGCCGGTGGCACAGAACCCAAAGGTCACTGGTTCGATTCCCATCCAGGGCACATAACTGGGTTGTAAGCCAGGTCTCCAGCCAGCTCTGTAGCTGGAGGTAGATAAAAGGCAACCACACATTGAGGTCTCTCTCCCTCTCTGCCTCTCTCCCTTCCCCTCTCTCTGAAAATAATAAATAAAATCTTTTTTTTTTAATGTGAAAAAAATGGAGGCAAAGAAGGGGAGCAGCTTAGACATGGACAACAGGTGGGATTGACTTTGGGGGGAATGGGTGGGTGGGGAGGGGGACAGAGGGGAGCAAAAAGGGGATGGATGTAATACAACAACAATAAAATTAAAAAAAAAAAGAAAAAGAAAAAAAAAAATGTCTTGCACTACCTGGGCAGCTCAATCAGCTAGAGCACCAACCCAATACATTAAGGTTGCAGGTTCGATCCCTAGTCAGGGCACATGTAAGAAGCAACCAGTGAATGCATAGATAAGTGGAACAACAAATCTATGTCTCTCTCTTTTCCCTTTTCTCTCTCTCAACCCCTTTTGCTGTCTCTAAAAGCAATCAATCAATCAACAAAAAAAAATTTTAAATACTATTCATGCTCATCCTTACTTTTATTTATTTATTTTTCTTTTTTTTTTTCAAAAGATTTAATTCATTGTTTTTAGAGAGGGGGGAAGGGAGAGAGGCAGAGAGGGAGGGAGACATCCATGTATGGTTGCCTTTCACCTGCCTCCAGCTACGGACTTGGCTGGAGACCTGGCTTGCAACCCGGTTATGTGCCCTGGCTGGGAATCGAACCAGCAACCTTTGGGTTCGCAGGCCAGTGCCTTATTCAACAAATTTTTTTAACTTCTTGCAACAGTGCAGTTGAAAATGGCTTGTCGCCATTGTGGAAGCAAGCCTCAGTTATGACATTTTGCCAAGGACTTTCCCATTCATTTCCACATGCAAACCAGAGCTACTGTTTCCTCGATTCCTTGAAGCACCAGCTACCGGTGCTGAAGTCATCCATCGCCATGGTGGCCAGGAGCCATGTTAGGGATATGACATGCCTCAGAGTCATCTAGTTCTCACAACCTTCCTGAAGGGTGGGTATGACTGTCACCCCATTGTATGAATGGGACCATGGAGGGCCAGGGAGATGAAGCAACTTGCTCAAGAACACCCCGTTGGGACTTGAATCCTGGCCCCTGTGAGCCTCCGTGCCCTACTGCTACATTCCAGGCTGTGTGTTCTCCCTGCGGCCTCAGAGCAGGGCGGTGGGCAGGGCCGACCAGGGATAGTCCTTCCCAGGCAGAGGAAATAAGACCTGGAGAGGTTATGTGTTCTGACCAAATCGGTGGTCCTGGAACCAACCCCAAGAACCTGGAAGTCCTGGTCTCTGGCCCTTGTCCCAATCTCAGGATGCTCACAGGACCCGAAGGGCCAAGGGGGCTGATGGTGATTCACCAAGAGGGATGGGCAAAGGGAAGAATGACACAGTGACTGTCCCTGCATGTCCCTCACCTTGGCCACCAGGCCTGGGGCGGGGAAATGCTGCCTCAAAACAGGATAATCTGAATCACCTTGACCCTCAAACCATAATATCTCCCCCCCACCCTCCTGTCTGTCAATGTGGCTGACACACCCCGCCTCCAAGAGAGAGAGGCATCCTGTCCCAGTCATCCTCCATCATCCTGATCATCAAGGCACCCACAGTTGAGGAAGCGACAGGCTTCTCAGGGGAAACCCCTGCCCAGCCCCATCAACCTGAGCAGCCGGTTTCTTAAACTCTACTCTCAGAGGACTGAGCCGGGTGCCAGCCTTCTAATGATCAATAGAATTACAAGGCTGGGTGGGGAGCCAGCCTGGAATCCTCCAGGGGTAGGTGGATGACATAAGAAAAGACAGAGCAAAGAGGGGAAAGGTCAACTTATTTTCTGCTCTGCAAATCCTACGTCAGTTCGCCTCTTCCATGGAGCCTTCCGTGATCACTCCAGCGGCTCCCAAGCTCTCTTCAACAACCTACGAAAGTGCTTGCTTCTGCCATAACCACTGGGGCAAATTACTTGGGCTTTCTTTTGTATTGTATAAATAGGGGGGCATCATTTTTCTCCACGTTCCCCCTCTAACAGACTACATGCTTTACTTACCCACCTGTTTCTGTCCCCCCCCCCACAAATAAAACAAACACAAGTTCCATGAGGACAGGCCTTTTGCCTCTGTCTCACTGAATGAGCCCAGCACCAAGAACAGTGCCTGGCACATAGTAGGTGCTCAAAGAACATCATTCACCCCCTTTCTTCATCCTCACTTACACTGTGCAGTGGATGGGGGAGAGACTTATGAATAAGATATCACCCCTATCCTAAAGGACCACCCCCCCAGAGGCCTGTGTGTCCCCACACACTTCACCTGCAAAGGTCCCCAGCCCCTCTCCTCCCTCTCCTCCAGTCATAATCCCTGCCGCATGCTTTCTCTGGACAGAGAGTGTACATACCTGAAGTCGGACCTTCCTCCTGGCTCTGCCCAGAGCAGCCCAGCACACTGGAGTGAGCTCAGACAGCTCAGTGTTTGACCTTGAGCATGCTCTCTGGCCTCCCTGAGAACTGTTTCTTCATCTCTAGGCTGGGCCCATATCCACCCTGCAAGGGTTGTTGGTCATTAGAACACGTTGGAAGGGTCTGGCCACACAGCAGGCGTGTACTGAACGGCCCTTCTCTCGGGCACGGCTCCCACGGTGTCTAGCTGCATCTTGAAGCAGGCTGCTACTCGTGCCAGGGGCACAGGGGCACCCTGGTCCCCACACTGGTGCGGTGGGGCCCCATTTGAGCTCCCAGCATGCTGATCGAGTGCTCATTTCCAGGTGTTCTAGGTGGCATTTGTGGCTTTTACAAATCTGGGATCCGAACTGGTAACAATTTTTTCCAATCCAGCATCGGTGAGGGTGAGCGGGTACCACGCTCACGAGGTGCGTGCTTTATTTCGGGGGAAACCTAGCGATACGTCTCAAAACAATTCTGCCCCTAGGAATTCACTGAAACCTGGGCAAAGACTTATGTACCTGGCTAGTCATGACAGCTTTATTCATAATATCCAACAAATCAAAAACAACCTCATTGTCCAACACGAGGGATTGGCCAGAGAGAACACTGTATATACTGCCATTAAAAATGGTGTCAGTGTGCCCTGGCCAGTGTGGCTCAGTGGATTGGAGTGTTGTCCTATGTACCAAAGGGTTGTAGGTTCGATCTCCGGTCAGAACACATACCTAGGTTACAGGTTTGTCCTCAGTTGGGGCACATATGAGAGGCAACCGATTGATGTTTCTCTCGCATCAATGTTTCTCTCTCTCTCTCTCTTCCTCTCTAGGAAAAAAAAAAAAAAAGCAATAAAAATTGTGGCCTGAGAACCCAAAAATCGCTGGTTGGATTCCCAGCCAGGGCACATAACCAGGTTGCAAGCTGGGTCTCCAGCCAGGTCTGTAGCTGGAGGCAGGTGAAAGGCAACCATACATGGATGTCTCTTTCCCTCTCTACCTCTCTCCCTTCCCCTTTCTATAAAAACAATAAATAAAATCTTTAAGAGAAAAAAAAAAACAGTTAAAAAAAAAAGTCCTTGGGTAATGGTTTATAAAATAATAATGCTGTCGAAGAAGGATACAGGAAGATGTTTACAAAATATTACATAGATAAAGCAGGCCACAAACCAGTGTTATAATATGACTCTCTCTTATTCATAGTTTAAAAAAAAAAAGATATTATGTATTTATTTTTTAGAGACAGGAGAAAGGAGGAAGAAAGAGAGAAACATCAATGTGTGGTTGTTTTTTGCACACACCCCCTAACTGGGGATATCTGGCCCGCAACCCAGGCATGTGCCCTGGCTGGGAATCTAACAGGTGACCCTTTGGTTTATAGGCTGGGGCTCAATCCACACCAGCCAGGGCAAATTTTAGATTCACAGAAAAGTTGCAAAGATAGTTACAGAATCCCTGTGTAACCCCTACTGTTTAGTTTTTAATTTTTAAAACGATTCTATTTACTATTTTTAGAGAGACGGGTAGGGAGAGAGGCAGAGAGGGAGGGAGACATCAACGTGTGGGTTGCCTTTCACCTGCCTCCAGCTATGGACCTGGCTGGAGACCTGGCTTGCAACCTGGTTATGTGCCCTGTTTATTTTTATTTTGAAAGAGAGAGAGAGAATATCAATTTGTTGTTCCACTTATTCAGTGTTCATTGGTTCTTACATGCGCCCTGAAAGGGGGTCAACCTGCAACCTTGGTGAATCCGGAGACACTTTAGCCAACTGAGCTACGCAGCCAGGGTACCCCTCCCTGACTGTTAACATCTTACATACGCAGCAAGTATTGGTCACAGCTAAGAAACAAACGAGGGTGGACTCATCCCTTTTAACTAAACTCCAGGCTTTACGTGGGTTTCACCAGTTTCCCCGCTGCTGACCTCCTCTTCCATGATGCAGCCCGGGTAGCACCTGGCACCGAGAAGTCTCCACTCTGGTCTGGGGCAGGTTCCCAGACGTCCCTGGTTTTGCATGTGCGCTGTAAAAGTTGTGTCACCCGAAAAAGACAAGGCTCGTGAGGAAGCTGATGACAACGATTTATGTCTAAGAGTAACTTCCGTTTTTTGTTTTTGTTTTTGTTTTAATCTCGGTGGGAGGCAAATGCACCGGCCTTTTCTTCTGCACGCGAGGGAACGAAACGGGCAAGGCAGGGGTGTCCGACGGGCAGGGGCTCCAGGGAGGTCCGCGCTCTGTCGCCCCCTTTCCAGGGCGAGCCGGGGGTGGGTCCCGTCGCGGCTGGCTGGGTGCGCGGGCGGCACGCCGGTCAGCTGTTCCGCAACCTGCGGCGGCCGCCCCGCCCCGCCCCGACCGGCCTTATAAGCCCGTCCGCCTCCGAGCGTCGGATTCCCGCCGCAGCGCGCCCGGCCAGCAGCCCCCGCCTCCGGCAGCATGGCCTGGAACACCAACCTGCGCTGGCGGCTGCCGCTCACCTGCCTGCTCCTGGAGGTGGCCATGGTGGTGCTCTTCGGGGTGTTCGTGCGCTACGACGCCGACGCCGACGCCCACTGGTACGGGGATGAGAAGCGCAGGAACGACTCCGACGACATGGACAACGAATTCTACTATCGCTACCCCAGTAAGTCCCGCGCCCTGCAGGCGCCCCTGCGCCCCATCCCGGCCTGTGACCCACAACCCTGTGGCTGAGCCCCCCGGAGAGGAGGAGCAGGGGCCGTCCGCAGCCTCTGCCCCCTGGCGCTGGCTCCTCTCTGGGAACCACAAGGGGGGCGAGCACCCCACGTGCCCAGAGTCGTGACCCCCTGTTTCCCCAGCGAACAAGTCGCCGGGAAACCTCGCCCGGGCCAGCTCATCCAGGTGCTATGGAAGGCCTCCCATCCATCTTGTCAGAGCCCTCGGCAGGCGGTGTCCTCAGAGTCCCACTTAGTCACCAGCCAGTGGGTGACCCGGACTCCCCTGTCCAGCTGTGCCATAGAGCCCTTGTCAAGGGCTGCAGGAAGGGCGTGTGGGACCTGCCCACTTTGCTGGGGAGAGAGGTGCGTGAGACCTTCTTTGGCTGGGAGGGGGAGAAGGCGCACCCCCAAACCCTCAGCTATCCAAGTGCTGCGGTTAAGAGCCAGACTTTGGAATCGCCAGACCTCGCTTCTATTGTGGGGAAGCTCTAGGCAAATGCCAGCCTTCCGGAACCCCTGTCCTTATCTTTGGAAAGAGAGTAACCATAATAGGGACCCACCTGCCTTACAGGGGTGGGGTGAGGCTGGTGGAAGACAGTGCTGGGCATGGAATCCTCATTTCACGGTGGACACTTACTGCTGACCGCGAAGTGTCCTCGTGGGCTGGTGCTCCCTGCCCTGCGGGGATGTCTGGGGGGAGTTGGACCTGAAGAACAAGAAGCCAACCTGTCCCTCACTCAGATTCAGCTCCACTTAATGAAGGACAAGTTTTCCCCAGCAGAGGGCAGTGCAACCTGGGCTTTGGGATTCCACAGCTCTGGGTCTGCGCCCTAAATGGACCACTCTGAGCTTCTGTATGCCCTTCTGCGAAGTGGGGTGCAGAAGATAGAAGGTGGCAAGTGCCTGGTAGGACAGTGAGAGGGCAGGAAACGCTGTTCCCAAGTCTCCTCGTAAGGGAGGAAGTTCTCCATCGTTGGAGGTATTTAAGTGGAGGCTTCTCTTGAGCGATGTAACAGAGGAATTATCTCCCTGAATAGCAGTTTCAACTCTTAGAGCACTTCAGCACCTTTGCATTGTCCCCACTTCCAAGTGCTTTTTGCATGGTGAGTGCTATCCAGCATGGCATTTGTTTGGTCCCATGTTGTGGGGCAGGAAACGGAGGTTAGAGATTTGCCTAAAGTTCTCAGCTGGTCAGCAGCACCTGCAGGGACAGAGCCATGCCCTGCCCCCATAGCCCACCTGTTTTCCCAGGCCTCTGCAGCATTGTCAGCCCCTGACCATGTCCCCATGGTTCTGCAGACAGGAGAGGTGGGCCCAGACCTTTGGGGAATGGAGCGGCTGCCTTGCAGAGAATGGAAGGGGCAGGACCCAGGCAGCTGCTGGCACCGTCCCTGTGCCCATGCTGCAGATGGGAGAGAAGGGCCCTGGTCCATCAGCACAGGAAACTTTGTCTTCAAGACTGGAGATTTCTGAGACCCATCCTAGGAGGGAAGAGTGAGCTTGGAAGCACGTGGGAACTAGACCAGTGACAACAGCTGTGCACTTGTGCCCTCTTGTGGCAGCTTTCAGGAGTGGCAGCTCAATATCCTAGATTGAGACCGGGTTCTGGGCTAGGCTGCTTGTCACCCAGGCTGGGGAAAGAAGGGATGGAAGGGGGTGTCTCACCAACTTCCAGTATCTCTCACCAAGTCATCAGCCCACAGCTGGTCAGTCCTGAAAGAGAAAAGGAGAAACAGTAGCTCAGAGGATTGAGTCATTGCTAAGGGCTCAGACCATGGCGGGGCGTTGGTTGGTTTATGTCACCGAATGGGCACCAGGGACCTCCCAGGTGAGCGCTCCCCGGGCCCTGTCGTGACTCCACGACTCCCCACTTCACAGGGAAGACACAGCAGGTCAAATAGGTGATGTCCTGGCCAGTCCTGCCATCTGGACCTTCAGAGCATTTTACGTAGCAGCAAACTTGATGAAACACACCAATAAACTAGTGCGGTTTGGCTGTAAATTAGGACCAGTTTTGGAGGTAAAGAGAATGAATCGGGGAGGTGCCCAAGGCAGGGGGAAGTGGAGCAGGGGACAGGCAGTGGGGAAAGCCCTGGGAAGGGAGGCCCCCTGCTTCGGTTCTCAGGCCACAGGGAGAAGGAAGCAGACCTGAGACCGCAAACACCTCCCCAGTAAGGTGCCTGGCCCACCCCTGTCTGCGTGGCCCCTCTCTGCCACGGATAGCCGATGGCTGACATCCCTCTCCTCTAAACGCCCCTGTGTTCTGAGATGCTGCCTTTTCCCAGGTGTCCTTCCTCCTCCCTGCCAGAACCTTGCCCATCTACCCTGCTGGCTTCCAGGTTCTCCGTTTCTGCCTCCCCCTCATTGTTCTCACATCTGACTCACAGTTCTATGTGCAGGCCTGCCCAATTTGACCTCAGACCCCAGCTCTGACCCCTTCAGTGGGCCTCCACGCCCCATGCTGCCCTGCCCGCCCTGCCCACCCTCACCACTACCCTGGCCCTATGGCCAGCAACCTCTTCCCACTTCCCTTGTTTATCCACAGCCCTGCCTTCCGGCCTGCTCCCCTCCCTGCTTCTGGAACTGCCATCTGAATGTGTCGCCTCGCTCTTTTTTTGCACATCTCTCCAGTCTGTCACCCATCGGTTGTTCCCAAGAATAACCGTAACACCATGCATGCTACTTCACACCCATTAGCTCTGTTTCCTCACGACAACGGGGAACGTGATAAACCATGAACAGGGGGAAGGGAAGACACGAGTCAGCGGCACATGTGACACCCAAGCTCAGCCGCTGCTTGTGCGAACTCGCTCAGGTCTCCGCCCGCAAGCTTAGAGCTCAGAGCAGTCAGAGAACTGGGGCAGGAACACAGCTCTCTGACATCAGCTTGTGTGCGTGCCCACCCATCCCCCCGTCCTACCCCCACCCTGCAGAAGCTTCCTCCCTGCGGCTGCAGCCTATGCCTCTGGAGAGCCCGCAGGACAGACAGAGGAGGGCAGAGCCCCACCTGTGCAGGGAAGGGAAGGGCAGCTGTGCAGAAGCTGGCTGCCCCCAACTTGGCCAGGCTGCAGTGGGCACCAGGGCGTCTGGGCCCTGGGCAGGAGGCGTTGGACTAGAGACAAGCTGCTGCCTCACCTGACTGTGGGCTGTCACAGGGTGCTCCCCGCTGCTGCTCAGCCAGCACCTCTGGGTGCTACGGAGAGAAGCACCACCGTCGCTCACTCCTTCGTGTTTATTTATTGAGAGTCTACCGGGCACCCTCTTAGGGGTAAGGGAATAGCAGAGAGAACAAAGCAGGCATGGCCTCATCTTCGCAGGGGTCAGAGCCCAGTTGCAAATTGTAAAGAAGGAAGAGGGGTGCCATGAGGGAGGGGACTGTGACGAAGTGACCCTTTGCAGAGATCAGCGGGAAGAGCAGACGTTGGCCGTTCTGCGGGGCTGGGGGCGCAGGAGAGGCTGTTACAGCGGGACCACACGAGGGAGCAAGACGCAGGGGAGGGCCAGAGGAGCCAGGCCCCGCTGCGCCCCCTCTTGTTTAACTTCTTATTTGGAAATAATTTCAAATGTACAAAAAGTTGCTAAAACATGAATGGGTACACAGAACAGTGTACACTCTTCGATTCCGATAGAGCTGTTTCCTCCCCTTCTTTCTACACATAGATGCAAACACACTTTTTTCCTTCTGACCCATTGGAATGCGCCTTAGAGACATCACAGCTCAGTAGCCTCAATTACTCGTATATATATATATATATATATATATATATATATATATATATATATATATTTAAGATTTTATTTATTATTTCCAAAAAGAGAGGGAGAGAGGCAGAGAGGGAGAGAAACAGAAACACCAATGTATGGTTGCCTTTCACCTGCCTCCAACCACAGAGCTGGCTGGAGACCTGCCTTGCAACCTGGTTATGTGCCCTGGGCTGGGAATCGAACCAGCGACCTTTGGGTTGGCAGGCCGGCACCTATCCACTGTGCTACTAGCCAGGGCTATTTGTTTTCTTTTCTTTCTTTTTTCTTTTTTCTTTTTTTTAAGATTTGGAGAAGGGGCCTGTGATTTCTTTCTTTTTTTTTTTTTTTTTCTTACATTTTATTATTTTTAGAGAGAGGAGTAGGGAGAGAGGCAGGGAGGGAGAGAGACATCAACGTATGGTTGCCTTTCGCCTGCCTCCAGCTATGGACCTGGCTGGAGACCTGGCTTGCAACCTGGTTATGTGTCCTGGCTGGGAATCGAACCAGTGACCTTTGGGTTTGCATCCCATGTATTTCTTAACAATAGAGGTATTCTGCTTGATGCTAATCAAGCTCATACGTTTGCATTGGACAATACTGTAATCTACTGTTTCTACCAAATTTTGCCAATAGATCCAGATAGTGACTTTCTAGATCTTTCCCTCCACCAAATCTGGGATCCACTCTCCAATTAGGTATAGAATTTAGCTGGCATGTCTCTTTTGCCTCTTTTAACCTGGAACAAGCTTTTCTTTGTGTATTGTGACACTGTTATTTCTCCAGGATACTGCCTCCCCCTTCTTGCCCTCCATGTTACTTATTTTGTTTGTTGTCTGATGAGCAGGTTGGGATGATGCACCCTTAGCTGGAATACCATCTAGGTGAAAGGTCCTTTTCAGAGTATCCCGTCTGAAGATGCATAGTGTCCATCCATCCTTCATTGGTGATATTAATTTTGATTACCCAGTGGAGATGCTGCCCACTTTCTCCACTAATTACTGTTTTGTTTTGTTTTTTTAATCTCCCTTCCTCGCAACTCATCAGCATTCTTTGGAGAGAGACTCTTTAAGTCAATGCAAACAACTTGCTCCCCATCAAAATTTCTCCCTGGAACTTAGCACCCAAGGATGGAACCTTTACTGTGAAAATTGTTATTTTCCAACTTCCGCTAATTTCTACATTTAATGTCGGGCCCTCAGCATTCCGCTGTAAGCAAGAGCCCTCACTGCAAGTTCACTTACTGGCGTACCGATTCTGAGTCCCTGTTTTTCAATGGTTTTAATTCATTATGGGACGTAATTATTTTGGTGCTCAGACAGTCCCCAATCTAGCCTGTGGGACCCCTCCTACCTGGCCCCTGTGTCCAGGGACACCTGCAGTTCCTTTTAGGGCCTTATAGTTTTGAAACTGTCTTTGCTTTATTTTTGGGAACAGAGAACCAGGCCGCATTAGTTCTGGGCAGACGATTGAGATGGTTTCAGATTTATTGTAGAGGAAACTGAGGCTCTGTGAGGGGAACTGACTTGTCAAGGCCACATCACAGCGAGTTGGCAGAGCGGGACCAGAACTCAGAATTGGAGTGTGCCTTGGTAACAAGAGACAATGACACCTGCCCGATTTGCGCACCAATGACGGGACAGTCGCTTTGCTAGGTGCTTCACAGGCCTAACTGCATTGCATCCCTGCCGCGTTTATGAATAAGCATCTCAGAAGGTGCTGAGACCCAAGGATAGTGACTTTCTAGAGTCACCAGCCCAGCAAACACAGGAACTGGGGCCCACGGTCAGGTGGAATGGGATTGAGAGGGCAAGGCCCTAGATCCGGGGTGGAATCCACAGCATAGCCCCAATTTCAAATGCCCTGCTGCTGACCCCCAACCCCGGGTGAGGATGCAGAGGGGGACCTGTGGCTTACCTTGGCTGCCCTCTCCCTGCAGGCTTCCAGGATGTGCACGTGATGATCTTCGTGGGCTTCGGCTTCCTCATGACCTTCCTGAAGCGCTACGGCTACAGCTCTGTGGGCTTCAACTTCCTGCTGGCGGCCTTTGGCATCCAGTGGGCAGTGCTGATGCAGGGCTGGTTTCACTCCTTCCACGATGGCTATATTTTTGTGGGCGTGGAGAAGTGAGTGTGGGCGGGGCCTGGGCGAGTGGGCAGGGCCTGGGTGGGAGGCAGGACCTGGAGGGCAGGGACCAGGGGACTTGGGGGTTTTGAGCCCACTCCTGATCATCCAACCAGAATACACCAGGCCTGTCATACACATGCGTGCGCACGCGCGCACACACACACACACATACACACCGCTTCCCGATCAGCGAGTCTCCAGGATGGGAGTTCCAACAATGTCCACGTGCCCTAGGAGGGTCTCCCTCCCCCCAAGTCTAAGTCTGGACCTGTCTCCCCACAGCCTCATCAATGCCGACTTCTGCGTGGGGTCCGTCTGTGTGGCCTTTGGAGCAATCCTGGGCAAAGTCAGCCCCATCCAGCTGCTCATCATGACCCTCTTCCAAGTGACCCTCTTCTCAGTGAATGAGTACATCCTCCTCAGCCTGCTACAGGTAGGTCAGCAGGGATCTGAATGGGGTGAAGATGGAGGGGACACTTGGAGGGACAGGAGGGGGATCAACCAAGGGACGACTTGGGAGACATGCCTGCTGGATTCTATTCAACCTTGGCAAGTCTCTTAACCTTCCGAACCTCAGCGTCTTCATCTCTAAAGCGGGAGTAATGACATTGCTTGGGCCATGTCATAAGCAATGGCTTATCTCTGAGATACGCACAACTATGAGCCCCATTGTACAGGTGAGAAAGTTGAGACTCAGAGAGGTTGAGGGGCTCGCCCAAGGTCACACAGCTAGAAGAGGCACCCATCAGCTGTGCCAACCAGCTCTATGATCTTAGGCAACACATGTGCTGCTCTGGGTGGGTGTGCCCCATCTACAGATTGTTCCGAGTGGGGGGAGGAGGAGGCTGAAGAGAGGGGATGTGTGGGGACAGGGGAGGAAATCTAAGGCAGTCAAGCACCTGTTGAGTGCCAGGTGCGTTCCACAGGGGGTCCAGTGTGATCCTTGAGACAGCCCCTCTAGGTCACTAAGAAGACCTGCAGGTTGTAAATGAGGAACTCGAGACCTCTGGCCAGCAGAGGAGGATGGGGATGGGGTGGACAGCAGGAAGTTAACTGGAAGGTTGGAGGGCAAGGAATGGGAGAGGACGCAGGATATGGGTCACGGTGCCTTCATGGTGATGCTGGGCCAGGGGGTACTTGTATGGCAGGAACCATGGAGAAGGACACTCAGAGGGAAGGAGAGCCCCCCAAAGTTAAGAGGAGGTGAAAGCTGGGGATGGACAAACTAGATGGGGGTTGCCCTGGCTCCTCACTCTGCTCCCCTCTTCCAGCTCTGTAACTGAGTTAGTCCCTCCCCAGCCTGGTTTCCCCGGGCCCACTCCCATCTGCCTTGTGAGGGTGAACTGGCCTTTTGCTGACAGTGTTTTTTTTTTTTTTTTAAATTTTTAAAAAGATTTTATTTATTATTTTTAGAGAGAGGGGTAGGGAGAGAGGCAGAGAGGGAGGGAGACATCCATGTATGGTTGCCTTTCACCTGCCTCCAGCTACGGACCTGGCTGCAGACCTGGCTTGCAACCTGGTGATGTGCCCCGGCTGGGAATCGAACCAGCGACCTTTGGGTTCGCAGGCCGGCACCTTATCTACTGAGCCAGCAGCCAGGGCTGCTGACAGGTTTGCAGCCTGGGTTCAGGGACCCCAACTTTCTTCCCTGCCCAGTGGGTTGGTCTGTGGAAGCCCCAGGCTCTGTCCAGTAGCTCATCAGGTCAGAGATGGCTGGACATCATCTCTGCGTGGCAGGGGTCAGGGAGGAGGCATCAGAGCCTGACAGGCCTCTTGTACCCAAGGTGAAGGATGCAGGGGGCTCCATGACCATCCACACATTCGGTGCCTACTTTGGGCTCACAGTGACCTGGATCCTCTACCGACCCAACCTGTCTCGGAGCAAGGAGAGGGATGCACCTGTGTACCACTCAGACCTTTTTGCTATGATTGGTGAGAGCCGCTATATAATGACTAAGGGCCACCAGGGTGCCTGAGGGGCATCAAGAGGGATTCAGGCCACGTGGTGGGTGGGTGGGGACGTGGTGACAAGTCTCCCACGGGGTCGTGAGCAAGGCAGGGAGGGCCTTGGAGGGTGAGTCCACAGCAATGATCGAAGTGACAGGGGCGGGAAACTGCTGGGCATGGGAGTCCTCTGGAGCTAAGAGACCCATCTAACGCCTCTTCTCGGGGCCCACCGGCCTGTTTGGTCTCGCCAGGCACCCTCTACCTGTGGATGTACTGGCCCAGCTTCAACTCGGCTATATCCCACCACGGAGACGCCCAGCACCGAGCTGCCATCAACACCTACTGTTCCCTGGCAGCCTGCGTGCTGACCACGGTGGCGCTGTCCAGCGCGCTGCACAAGAAGGGCAAGCTGGACATGGTGAGCGGTGGCAGGGTGGCGGGGCCCAGGGCAGAGCGCGGCTACGAACCCCCACGCCCTGCGAGGCAGGCAGCATAAGGATCGGGAAGAAACGGAGGCTCAGGCAGAAACAATGAGTCCAGGTTGCATAGCTGGTTTTCAGCAGAGCCCAGGACCGGACTCCTGGACATTCCGTCAAGCAGGTCCCCCTCCTCGTCCTTCTCCCCGCAGCCTGGGGTGCTGAAAGCTGTTCTGGGCTGAGCCCCGCATCAGATCTGCCCAGCAGGGTTGCCAGGGCACCCCTCCTCTGCCCAACACTGGCCCTCAGCCTTCTTAGACCGGCCTGTACTTGCCCGGCCCACACACTCCAAGGGGCATCCTTTCATGCCCTATCCACTCCGCTGGGAGGTTTGTGGGGACATGGTGTCCCACAGTGTCCTTCATATCACATCACTGGGATAGGGGTGTCTGTCAACGGGGGTCAGTTCCTCCAGGCCCAAGTTCTTGGGGAGGACTGACTCCCCACCTGCTCTGCCCACGACCCAGGTGCACATCCAGAACGCCACGCTGGCCGGAGGCGTGGCCGCGGGCACCGCTGCCGAGATGATGCTCATGCCTTATGGCTCCCTCATCGTCGGCTTCATCTGCGGCATCGTCTCCACCCTGGGCTTTGTGTACCTGTCGGTGAGGGTCCCAGGCAGTGGGGCTGGAGTCGCTATTCCTCACTGTGGGGTTGGAGGGCTAGAGGTGGGGTAAGAGACTGGAGAAGCCTGGGTCTCTGTAGTTAGGACATCCCAGCCCCAGCTCCCAGCCTCAGCCACACCCATCTCCCCTCTCCAGCCTTTCCTGGAGTCCCGCCTACGGATCCAGGACACGTGTGGCATTCACAACCTGCATGGGATGCCTGGCATCATAGGTGGCATTGTGGGGGCTGTGACAGCAGCCTGCGCCACCACTGCTGTGTATGGAAAGGAAGGGTAAGTATGGAGGAGATGTGGGAGATGGGGGAGCTCCCTCCTTGCTGCTTATTCCCCCCTCCCTCCTTGCTGCTGTGCCTCTGGAGTCCAAGATTGTGTCTCTGTCCTGGTCCTGCCCAACTCTGGTTGACTGTTTTTCATGGGCTTCTCTTTCTGCCCTCTGTCCTGCCACAGGAGTCTGAGACCATCTGTTCTGGTTCCATCTGCTGCCCCCATTTTGCAGATGGGAAGGCTGAGGCCCAGGCTGTGTTGAACACTGGTGCCCGCTCACATTGGTGGGATGGCAGCAAAGGGCTACTTGGCCTCCTTGTGGGGTCCTGACCTGCCCCCTGTCTGTCTCCACCTCAGGCTTGCCCATGCCTTTGACGTCAAAAGTCCTAACTGGTCCGCAAGCACTCAGGGTGGCTTCCAGGCTGCAGGCATCTTCGTGTCCCTGGCCATGGCCCTGGGGGGCGGTATCATCGTGGGTAAGTGAAAAGGGCTGGGCCAGAGAAGGCAGGGCCGATGTGGGGTTTTGTGGTTGGGAGACTGGAGAGTTGGTGCCAGAGGGCAGCCGGGAGCCACCAGGGATACTTGGTTTCTGCGCTGGTAGCCACAGGACTGGAGAGACCTTCCCAGATGAGGCAACGGGCTAGGTATGCAGACCTGACCTTTGGGGACCTCCAACTTTTTTTAGGGTTAATTTTGAAATTACCGTTCTGGGGACAACCTGCTGATGAGAACTGCTTTGAGGATTCCGTGTACTGGGAGGTGAGTTCTATGGCCTTGTTCCTCCACGTGAGGATGGTGGCCTGCTGTCT